>NWSH02000008.1:5597778-5618366 GCA_002382865.2 Heliothis virescens
CACAAGTTAATTTCGTGTTCATCTTCTCTAAAAATATGTCCTTACTTAAGAAACAAAAGTAAACCAAAAAAAAACGATCAAGTACTGGCTAAGCAACTAGGCAGTAGTAGCTGAAAGTGATATCTCAGACTTTTATCCCTATATCAAAATAAGTGAAGGTTTTTTCGACTCGGAACTGAAACATCTAACAAGCCTTAAGTGTCGATTTGCATGTTAACATACAATTACATAAGCAATGGTATATTTAGTGGTGGCATTATGTAAACACTGCACCACGTATGTCGAAGTTTCAATTATTCATCAAGTAAAGGTAGATAGCACTCGCTATTTGCATTATTTTGTATGCATTCATACATTTTTATCAGAAAAAGGCAAAAATGCTGCTGCCATTTTGACGTGGATACAGCTTGTTAGTCATTGAAAGAATACGTACTTTTTGTATGGTTTATGAATCTAAATTAGTCGGTCTTATCGTTGATAGCGATTCGGGATAAAATATGTTTCATACATTAATAAACCCTTACTTTTACCCTTACTTATTATGTGGAATTTAAAATTTGAAAGTGTGGAAGTCCATCCGATGACAATCGTTTCGCTAATGGTAAGGTATCTTAGGGCCAGTCATGGAGCCTCCTAATATTGTTCTAGATAGCTATTTGACAGATAACATAATAGAGAAGTATGTGATAGCTGTCTAGAGTTTTATCTGGAACTAATACTAACTACTTAAATTGTACTGTTCATGCAATAATCACTATGAAAATATTCTCTTATACATTATTATAGAAAGAAAAACTGTACCAAACTACCCTCTAAACATATTATCCTTCCAAGATGTTTGGGGCTGGTAAATGTCACGTGATTACCGTCGTCCCCAACCATTGGCAGTTTATTTATAGTGATCGTAGCATGTTCTACGAATCACTTATCGTTATTCAGGATTATTTTGAGCCTGACAGCATAAGTTACGTAATTGACTTAGAAGTTGGCGAAATATATTTGGCGTGTCAATTATGTTATACGAGCGACGTTCTCTTTCCAGATCGTCTAGAGAGTTTTTAAATATGTCGATTTCTTGCCGTTATATCGTCTAGAGAGTCTTTAGCATTGTAAAAGGATAATAAGCTGTATACTTGACTATGAATTTTGTGAGAAAACAAACAATTGTACAGACAGCAGCAGGTCAACGTATACGAATCTGTCAAATTTTACCAATCAAATATTAACCTACCGCCATTGCGATAAGGTTGAAAATCTATTGCAGAAATTTGACAGATTGTGGTAACTAGATGTGCTGTCGTCTGTACATCTTGATTGCAGTCAGTCTATCATCAAAGGTGATACACGATGCGGCCGAAGGAAGTAAAATCCATTGGTACGTTTTTTGCCTTTGCAAACTTCGCTTTCAAAGGATAAGTTTCAAAATAACCAAATAAACATAATATCTACTTAATTCTATGTTACATTGCATTCCATGTTGTTGTAAACATCGAGTTAAACCTCTTATTCAAGAAACAACTAATTTGCACTCATCTTTAATTAAACTACACAATCTTTTATCGCATCAATTAGTAAAAAGTTTTTTTTAACAGTATTGTTACAGTTCAAACTACGCTTATTCATTAACAAAAAACTCAGTTCGCTGCTGAACTACGTACAAAAGAGATTTGAGCTTGCTTAGGAATTCTACGAGGAACAATATTCTTTGCAGTTTTAGTTGAACAGTAATGGGTTTCTTGCTAATATATATAAAATACTACTTATAACAGTCTAATTACGTGTTAACATGAACTAAGTGTGATTTATCGTTAAACATAAAATAAGTTATTCGACATCTGAAAGATTTAAATGCAGATAAACCTTTATTTTGATGACACAAAAATAACAACTGAACACCTTAATTCACTAAATGGACCATAACTCAGTATGACGCACTCCAAAAGCGACGCCGATTAAGCAAAGGCACTTAAGCAAAAAACACTTGAATAAACAGAAAAAAAAGCTTTTAAATTAAACTAAAATCTATCTGAACGACTACAAAATGTTCAGTTACGACGCAACTACCGGACGCCATTTCTTTGAGTATCGTTTGATGGTCGTAAAAGTATCCCTTAACGGTCGTGCGATCTCGCCCTTAGCCACGCCCAGTCGCTGCGCGAGCGCTTTATACTGCTCGTCTTAACCCCAATAATAAAATACGGGTTGTAAATAGATAATAAGGGTGAAATACGCGTGGAAACCATTAAGGGCGCCATCAGTGTACTTTAACTGTCGCTATCTGAGCACACTAATCGACGGCGTGTACTATTTTAATAAAGGTTTTATTGCCCGATATGTATCATTCTGATGTGGTTTATGGTTTCAGGAAAAAGCTTGTAATACGTGAATAGTAAGTTGATCTTTGAGAGGGGCTTGCAGCTAAGGCTCTCTTACTTATTATGGCATATCCATCAAGACGCGATAGGTAAGATGTACAAGGTATTATCTTGCTTAAAAAATAACTATCAAAAATTATATTCAACTATTTTTCATATACAAACCGACAGAGGGTGGATCCAGGTCCAATACTTAGTAACTAATCGTTCTAACCTTGTAGATTTTTAGCCAAACATTTATGCTTGAAAACCAAAAAATATGAAGATACATACTTTATGCAGAAAACCAAGTCAAACGAATTTAAAACAAACACCTAGAATATTCAAACAAACATGATAAATAAATCGTTGTCCAAACAAATCGATACTTTTTTAATACGTAACGATCCCCAATTGTTTTCAATAGGTCTGCCTGATGACTGGATCAACACCCGAAAACTGCATTGAACGAGTTATTGAATGCAAGCATTTTATTTGTGTTCGTATGTGATGAAACAATAAAGTAATATCGAATTGTTTTCGATTCATTCGATGTGACCGGAATTTTTCCGTTTTGTTCAAAGTTATGCGCATGATTACCGGTGCTTTGGCGAGTAATTTATTGCCATAGATCGTGTGCTTGTTTTTTGTGATTCGATTTTCTATTTTAAATTGCTTTTGCTTGGGATTGTACCTAATCTGCTAGGATATTTAAATTACCCTTTGAATAACCTTCTCCGGCACTTTAAAGAAAAAAAAAACCTAAATAAGATCTATCTATGAGCTCAAAATAAAGCAGTTAATTTCAAAATTTATAGTAAGCTCTTCTCCTCCAAAAACAGAATCATTCAGTTTCGTGGACTCGTTCCAAAGCAATATTCGTAATTCACTTAGAAAGGCATTTGTGTAACAACTCGAGACACACAACATCATCTAATAATGTGGAAAAAATAGTGTCTGTCCGATTACAATGCGAGACTCGTGTACGGTAATCTAGTTAGTGCGGTCGCCCGGCGTCGCTCATTACAGCGACGCGCGACCACGTACGTGAACCATCGAGGTACACCAAAACTAGACGTGTCTTATATGTAATTATAAAGACTGACGTTCTATACTGCCAGGATTTATATATAATTCAAATGTTGAGTAGTGATATCTATCTGCAGCTTATCTGCAGCAGTATTGTAACAAACATTTATTGTCATTATTAAAATAAGATCATGACCTGGCCCACGCTAGTTTTAGGATGACAACTTCATTTAAATAAACAGTTATTAATTAAATCTGAAATAGTTTGAAAATGATATAGGACTCTAATCCATTATTCATTGATACGTAAGTTTTCCCCCAATTATCAATATACCAGTCATACCTATTTTCTTATATTTTACAAAAAATCTGTTTTTCAAAAACTAGTTTACCTTATCCAGTATTTCTACATTTTCAATAACATCTTCATACAACGTCAGCAGTTTTGGCGAATGCAAGATAATTCGGATCGCCTTCGGAACGGTTCGCCCATGTAAACTGGTTACCACACGTGATACGGATTCCGTCATTTAATTTTTCCAATTGAGGAACATTGTCCTGAATTACGTGTTCATTTCTATTGGAATTTATTTGGTTACGGAAAGAAATTGCTTACAAGAAAATGGGGCAACAATTTGTTGATAGAATACTGTGTATGGCACACTAAAAAGGGGATACAATATGAAGAATGCAATGAAATACTGACATCAGCATTTTTATCGTCCCACTGCCGAGCACAGGCTTCCACAGAAAAGGATTGAGAGTTAATCACCTAGCTTGCTTAATGCGGGTTAGTAATTTCAGAGTTTTATAGCTCAGATTTCCTCGAAATGTTTTCCTTCACCTTTAATCGGCCAATGGTAAGGCCCTTAGAAAAGTTGCTTTGGTACAGTCAGCTTCAAAAGTAGCTTAACAAATCTAAATTTTCAAAACAGCTAAATACCATTTCGTCAGTAACGTACCGGACTACTCATCTACTTTTTTTGAGGGTTAGGATTATAAGCAAATTATGGCATTTGTCTTTTTAAGAAATTATGATCTTAGACGTTGCTAGGCACTTTTAAAAATGTTGATTTGCTCAGCGACTTTTGATGCTGACCGTACCTACTTGCCTGACCTGAAATCGTCATTTGATTACATTGTTGCTGACCCTAATGCGCACGAAAACATTAGAGAGGAATGGGCCTTAATGACAAAGGCGGAATCATCAAAAATGTAGATTGGCAAGAAATCCGTTAGCTTTCTCGGTCACATCTATTATTTTGAAAGATGACATAATACTCACTACATGCCAAATAATATATCTCCCACTAATAGTCGCACATGGACTACGGACCACTCGAATGACAAATTAGCCGACCTGTCAAAAAGCGTATCCATTATAATGGCATTTCCCGATGCTGTCGGAAACAAATAAATCTGCACAATAACATTAGATGTCACTGGAATAAATGTGACGTCAATCCGTGGCCATTTGCTGTCGTTAAATCTTTGGGAGAGACACACGGGTTGAGTAGTGGTTCAGCATTTTTGAAGTCGGATATTGGTCGGTAAATTTTTGCAAAAGAAGCGAAAGGGGAGTGTCTATCAATCGATGAGTGCTCAGCAAGGTGTTCTGAACAAATGCCGGTGAATTGTTTTTCTTTTTTGTATAAATATAGTTCATGTATTCCTCAGCTTTGATGGCGGTTTTATCTATTACTTGGATGATAAAAAACTATAGGTTTCTCACAAAGATAAGATAGGCTATATTGGATATTGTAAATCCCATGACATGACATTGACTTATCTCGGTTTTAGGAACTAACAGCAAACATTACAGCATTAAGTATTGGTACAACGTTCGTCCAATTTTCCCTCTGTATGTTTCATACCATAAGCCTAACATCCAAGTGTAAGAAGGGGGAAAGACAAAAACTTAATGACAAGTGGACAATGAAGGAGATTCGAGACGCTTGTCGCCGTGAGATTGTCGGGAAACGCCACGAAACAGGGGGCTCACACAACTTTATATAATCCTTAATAGAAACGTTGATTCTTTTTAACAAAGGAAGTATAAAAGGAATTGCTTTTGTTGACAGTTGTCCTTGTATGACTATTTTCGAAACGTCATATTTTTTGTAAGCGATTGTTCAAGTTATGAATGTAAACAATAGAAAAGTGATAAATCTGTTTGAATTGGTTTGTAATTTTTTTTTTTGAGCTTAATTGTGAATTTACCTATTTATGTTTTATCAGTAATAGTTACGGCTTAGTATATAATCTTAGAGGTGACTAATTTATTAATAACATCCTTACAGCTGACATCAATGCAATAATCACCTTGCCAGAAAACATTATACAGACAGAATAAGCAACTGCTGTCAATACACGAAACCTCACTCGCAATCAGAATCCAACAAAAACGAAAACAAACTCTTTTAGAGAAGGTAAATCGAAGCCCGGACTTGCCCGACGAGGATTATTTTAGACAATCTATTTGCTCGGGAACCTAAGAGGCGGCCCTCAACAAAATCAAATCAGACAATCAAGTGGAAAAATCTATGTTCACTGAACAAACAATCAGCTTTAGTTACTGCGGCCCCACTGACGTAGGGTCCTCACCTAACCATCTATTTGAGATCCTCTACAGTCTCCAGGGACTATGGTATTTGTTTTAAAGCTTTATTACTAAGTAATGTGTGCATAGGTCAACCCTCTAAAAATTTTGTAGATGTTGACCAATATGTTGAATGCGGAATTCGGGGGTTATTTGAACGTATTCTTTTGTTTAATTTGCAGGCTGTTGATAGTCATTTGAATTTTGTAGTGTCATCGTAAATGGTGATTTGCATTTAATTCCTTTTGATTTTATATATCTCTATGGAGCACTTTCATACATTTCTAAT
Organism: Heliothis virescens; assembly: GCA_002382865.2. Taxonomy (NCBI): domain Eukaryota; kingdom Metazoa; phylum Arthropoda; class Insecta; order Lepidoptera; family Noctuidae; genus Heliothis; species Heliothis virescens. Next base: position 5,604,050 of record NWSH02000008.1, read on the forward strand.
GTAAGTCCCGAAACTTAATTATCATTGAACTGTCCATTTTGTAAACGTATACAAGTATAAACAAGATGCTATCCCATGGAGAAGTTGTAAAGAATTTTACATCTGATCCCAATTGCGCGTAAGAATATCGCATAAAATCTCACCGATCATCAATACCATAACATCAAATTATTATCTCACAGATCATTGATATTACAATCACATCAATAAATAAACCTTAATATATTTCATTACCTTCCCCACAATAAATTAAATGCAGTCGTAACCAAAAACCCCATTGTGTCCAGTAATTTATTCACCGTTGGCAACACAGAAAACTTGTCCATCCCGAGGGTAACCCCGGTAAAAAGGTGTCAATTTTTGAAAGATTGTACCCCGTCATGAATATTATATGAACGAATCGAGTTAAGGGTATTTTGCGATAATGTTCGACGTCGGTGGATACTGTCAGCCTATGTCATTTCATACGGATTTTCCCTTTGTTAAAAGTAACACGTAGTATGTCAGGGGGGGCTATCGTGTGTGAAATTTGCTGCTGAAAGCCCAGTTATGTTTACGTGATGTTGAGGGATGGGACCCGATTATTGAGATTTATTTTTGACGAATTTGTTATCAATATAATGCTTGTCATCGTCTTTGTGAATGACTTAAGAGTTGTTAACTCGGTGACAGGTACTGCTCTAGGTATTTATTGTAACTATTGAAGATTTTGTATGTTTATACCACCATGAAAGCTTGAACTCTGTATATAAAATTATTATTTCATTTCATTACGAAGTCCAATTGAATTTATAGGTAGACCATTTCACAAATTTTATTTAGATGTCGAATTTTAATTAAATCTGTATAATTTTAAGATTTATTACAATACAATTTCACAAAAATATTCCAAAATGCCACCATTTTTTCCAGTCGAATGGCGACCAAACTTTTGGTCAAACAGCGATATTCTTTTGTCATTCAGCAAAAACACATAAAGCGTTAACGTCTTTATATCTTTTAGTTTAATAAAAAACTTGCAACAAATGTAATAAATAATCAATTTTACGGGCTAACAGTTCTGTAGTAGATGTATGAACGGAAATCGTAAACTATCGTTATATGAAGTTTTTCAGCGTCGCCGCCCGCCCTACCTTCAGATCTTGTTCTGATATATTACCGTCGTTTTCTTTCTTTCTATCTTTATTTTTATACCTGGGTACATCGTCTAGAAATGTCTAGATCTTGGGTGAATAAAAATGTATTGATAGACTACGTAAAACGATGGTGAATTTAGATTCTTATTTCGCATAATGGTTTGCGTTGCTTATATCGTAATGAACTGTTTAGTTTACATAAATTCAATTATAATGTATAACACAATATTAAAATGATTTCTTGGAACAGGTTCAAAACAGATTCTAGATATATACTTTTCTTCGTTTTGAAGAAATACTCAACAGTGTCTAATTCGTTCGCTCCGAAAGAAAACTAATTACACGTAAAATTTAATTGAATAAACGTTATTAATGAATCTCGTGACAGATTTAATTAAATAAGATATATTTACGAATCGAGTGAGACAAAGCAATCATTAGTTTATTTCGTTATTTCAATTTTGATAGAGCAAACAATAATTAGACTATTTGAATATTCCATGTTCGTTACAAAAGGCTCACTCTTGAATCAAATATTATATTTTTAATATTTCTTATTAAATTACAATCTTTTTAACGCCTGAATTTGTTAATGAATTTCTTTTTCAAAAGTCAATTTTCACATGCAGTTACTAGATTTTTGTGTTACAAATAGAATCAATTATCTTGACTTTTAGAAACAATTTTAAGTAAGAATATATGCAGTATAATTAGTTATTTAAAAAAAAAACGATAGGCAGAAAAAACCGTTTTTGTCATATTTATTTAGTCTTTGAACCGGTTTGGTCTTTGGCCTTTGTACCGAAGAATTAGAACATGTAGTTTTAATAAACCTTTTCATTTACTAAAATAAATAGAAACAATTAAATCAATACAAAATCATTGAAAGCTTAATAAATACAAAAATATTTCCGAATATGCAACGTCGACAATCCAATTCCATTTTACTTTCCCATTTTTTTATTAGCCATCACTCGCAAGCAAGTCAATTTTAAGTTGTTTTCGTGTTGTATCCGAACGAATAATGTTTACGTCAAACACAATATTCCCGCCAACAAAGATGGCGGAGTAAAATGTCAAGTTGCAGCGATTACAGCGGGATATTTTTTATTGTTGTAAATGTAATCTCGAATTTTCATATTGCTGTAAAATAAATTAAGTTTTCAATTTGAAATGAGAATTTTTTTGGTACATCGACTTTTGGGACAGGTTATTAATAATGTGCAAATTATTTTTTTTATTATTTCGCATAACACAGTACAATTTTTTTTCTAGTTATTAAAATATGTTTTTTATCTCGTATACTTGAGAAAACATATTTGATAAAAAATATATTAATCAATGAACTAAAATAAGCTTTAGAAAAGACTTGACTATTCTAGAAAGTTTAAACATATTGCACAGGGCAAAAACCGCTCTCGTCTTGGCATGAATAAAATAGCACACCTAGCTATTTATTATTCAATTCCGAATATCGACACGTTGACAAACCCCAAATGAATTCCCTTTCATGTCGTTAAGGCAACAGGAGAGAAATGGGAAATCATATTAGTCTTCGGCGTCCCAACTTGAAATTCATTAAAACGTGTTCTTAGTCAATGTAATTATTTATTTAAGCAACAAAAATCCCCAAAAGTAATATTCATTGAAGCGTATTTAACGGTAACGTGGAGATGTAGAATAGTGATGGGAGAATACGATGCAATAAAATATACATATTATATAGAAATAAAATATAGAAATTACAGGTACCTTATTTATTTATTAGACTAAATAAAAATTGACTACAAAAGATAAACAACTTATACCAACTTAAAACATAGCAAAGAGTTTACGCCAAAATTTTTTAAAGTTTCATTTTATTTACAAATACGATATTCCACTAATGTTTTTAACATGCATATTAACGTGGTATAACAAAAGACCATACTAATGCCAAAGTCCTACAAAGATAACCAACTGTCGATATACTACCCAACGTGGTTACCCCACACTAAAAAGCCAAGCCTCACAGGAACGTATTATCACATAAATAATTCAGCATATCTTTCTGCGCATTATGTCATTTACGGCGTTACCTTTTAGACGAGTATTTACACAAAAGAAGAGAGAATCAAAAATGATAATTACATGCAAATCTGGGGATCGTTTGCGGGGCACTCTTCAAATGCCGGCCTCTATTTGATGTTTAGGAAGATACTTTTTACATCCTTAAAACGCTTGAGTGGAGTAATGACACGCTTCAATGAGTGGTACTGTTAGCTGCTTTTAATATTTATGTCTGTTAATGCAGTCTAAATAATCCCTTGTGCTTGTATTGTCTTCGTTAAAGTCTTTCGTTTCGTTGTAATGAATTCTGAGTAAGTACATGCTAATATTACTTTGTGCATTATTTATGGAATATGAGTAAATATCAACTTTGATGTTCTCGTATCTTTTATATTAACTTACTAGGTACATGAATTTCAGTAGAAGGGTTATTTGCTGTAAAAATAACAACAACAAAGTTACATTGTATATTCAAACATTGTTGCAAAAGATTCGCAGTCAAGCGCATCTTCGGTCCAAAAAACAAACTAAAAATGTTCCCGTTGACATCAAGTATTCCTCGAACGGTCTTCGTTAGACCCGACCCATACCTGCACTGCATATGTTACCATGCACAAAGTTTTCGAACTAAAATCCCATTCACATTGTTTATTCGTTACAGGTTGACGTAAGGGACGACAAATCGAATTTCCCTTTGATTCTTAGGTAAGTACAAAGTCTGGAAGAAAAACAGTGAGCGTAAATTCGGAGACACGAATTGGTGACAATACTTGTATTTTTTTTTATATATTATTTCTGTAGTGTAAATGAAACAAAATATACTATTGTATTAGAAACAAGATTGTTTTTCTTTGAAATATTAGATACCTAATTATAAAAGAAGATCTTTTATCTAAATATCACATATTTAATTTTCATTTTTGAGAATTCAAGTGCTAAATGCGAGGCTGTTTATTTAATCCACCGCAATAATTTGCACTTTTGATACATTGAACTACTGCGTAAACAGGGGACTAACTCTACTACCTGTATTAAAAGGATTCCATCATTCATTCTCTAGTGAAACTTATCTGCAGAAAGATATAGATCTATGTATTATTATTGAGTATCTGATTACTTAGATAAAGCTGTTTTCAAAATAGATCGGTATACAATTTTAATCGGAACAACTATCCCAATACACAACCCATCCCACGTATAACAATATCCACGAATAAAATTAATACCTCCGTTAATCCCGCGTTAAAATCTTAATCACTCACATTAACATCACCGAATCTAATAATTTCACCGAATAACGCCAAAAAGGGACATAAATTACTTCAAATGTCCCCATAAATACGTATTAACGAGAGATCAAGACAAAGGAGCTAAGTGAAGGACCAACCCTTCTTCTTAAGTAATGTATTTCATTATAATAATTGCTCCAACCACAGGAGTGACCTCTCGCGATGAGACTCACTTCGTTTGCAGAATAAATTAATATTCCTATTATTAAGATTGTGTGTTAATAATTGAATTGGTTTTGATTGAAAGGTAAATTTGTATTGTTACTGAATGGTTTGATTTGTTTGCTGCAAGTAAGACTTCTTGTACTAGTGCTGATCATTTGTGTATTTGGGCGTTAGTTGTCTGTTACATTTACAGAAAATAAATTCCTAAGTTACTTTAAATATTATCAAACACCAAATATTTTTGTTTGAATTTCTGTCACTTTATGTTTTTATGAAATGAAGATTGATCTTTTGCCTAACAACACGACTGCTCTAGAATTAGCTTTCAAATATCTTTATCTGTATGTTTTGATATGATACATCGTGGTAGGTTTATAAAAAAAATATTAAATTCAAACGATTAAAAATGCATGTCCGTGCATTTACCGGTACGCGTAGCGCCATCTGTTATCAAAACACCAAACGACATTCGAGCACTACACGCACAAGGTTTTTTTATAATACTTCACACATATATACTAATATTATAAAGAAGAAAACTTTGTTTGTTTGTAATGAATAGGCTCAAAAACTACTGGACCGATTTAAAAAAATCTTTTACCATTCGAAAGCTACATTATCCACGAGTGACATAGGCTATATTTTATCCGGGTACGGGCAGTTATTCCCACGGGATGCGAGTGAAACCGCGGGAAAACGGCTATATTATTATATAATACTTTTTGTAAACAATGCTATGTATTAAATAAGTATAAATCTCGATAGCAAGAAAGTAATGTTACAAGTTAAATTAAAATGAGTTCTCCCTGACAAAGTGTTCTCGTAACAAACTATTTTAATACAAGTTTGTAGTGTTTTTGCATCACCATAAATCGATGATTTAATGGCTCGATAAATACTAAATGTGAAACATAAAGCTTCGTTCTAGACAAATAGTTTATTGTTGTAGGTCTTAACATATTTATAGGTCTATTTATTATAATATATTATAGGTTTAGGCCGTATTTCTTGTTTCATTGTGAGTTTACAAGTCTTAACAGTCGTGACCTCTCATGGTGTTGGTAAGTACAGTCAAGTGCAGAAATGGTTGTATGCTGTTTCTATTTTTAAAGCATTTTGAAAACTTTTATAATGTTCACGGATTTTACACCTGTTTTAAAACAAAGTTCAACTTCAACTACTTTTCGAAAATAAAATTTAACTTGTTGTCTATAAAATTTTCTGTAATTTCAAGTTCTGAAAAACTTGCAGTAGAATTTAAAATAGATATGAAATATTTGATTACACCGATCAAAGTTCACAAATAAACGAGTGATTCAACAATTTTATTTAACTTACTAAGAAAGTAATCCAAACAAGAATAAAATCTCGAGTCAAACACAAAATATATTAATGTTATGCAAATACAAACAAAACGAATGCATTTGCCGAAAATCTATGAAGAATAAATTTTTAATAACCCGTCTAGACCAACATTTACAGAAAGCGATTCGAGCTTCGCCAATCTCAAGTTTTCCACTTAACCAGCAAACATAACCGGCATTGATCGGAAAACTGTTTTATTAGCGGTTTGTTCGACTCCGTTCACTCAGCATTCATTCACTCATTCCTCTTGTTTAGTCTCAATCACATTCAACATAATAAAAGAGAAAATAAAAGCTATAATGAAGCAAGTTCATCTTACAAATATTTCTTCGTCTGGCAACAGCAGAAATAATGATCTGAAAGTTGTGCCAACTCCGACAAAGTTTTCTCTGTATTCGAATTCGCTGTTACGGCTAATTTTTATTCTAAGGTTTTATTATTATTTGCATTTTTATGGCATTGAAGATTTTATAACTCTGAAGGTTGTATGAATATTCTGGTCAGCAATATCGTCTTCATTATTAGATCATGACCTTAAGGTCTGATTTGGCATTTTTTAAACAACATAGTTTCAAGTAGAATCTGATAGTTATCAATAGTTTTATGAATTCGACTAAATGTGCCCAAAAGCCATTACATGCTAAGGTTTTTTCCCCTCGAAAATGCGTTATACAAAACAATGAAACGCAATAACCAATAACTAACCCTTACCGTGCACCGATGCGGATACAGCCTACCCACTAACTTAACAACACAATATTGACTTAAGTCCGTTGTCTTGTAGCCATCAATCTGCTCAAATGGCCTCCATATTACAAAGTTTGCGTCCCTCTAAGCCCAAGAGGTCACTTCCTCTCATAGTTAATTATAATAATTGGTAAAAGGGTCCGTCCAACAGCTTATATTGAATAGCCACTTTCTGCGCTAACTGTCATGGCAATTTGTTTTGAGTAAGATACATATTTTATTTGGTGTTTGTTTCCGATTTTTAGGCGGAGGGGAATGTTTAAGTAGGCAGAGTAAGCTTACCTACATAAATTTTGAAAATATTTTATTTGAAGTCAGATCAATCCGCTTGCATGTTACGGTTCAGTTGATAACAAAACCGTTATTGTTCAACTCACAAAGAGTCATATGTGAGATTTGACTGTCATTCAGAGATATTTGAGAAAAATCATTCAGTAAAAAACTGTACATATTTCCACCGCGATAAACAACATTCCTAAACGAAAAATAGACGTAAGAAAACGTTTAGAGCTCATAATTTTCCATTTCCTACATACAAATTACAATGAGGAGCTCAATTGACGCATAAACTAATTACCTGTTCTAGATAGCACGAGACCCTTCATTTATACTGAGTAACTCAATTACTCACACTGACAGAACACACTACAACCAACCAGCTTAACCAGACACTTGTATATAGCACATTACTCTCCGCGTAACATGAGATAAACAAAACACGGAGCACCCACGGAGTCTTTAAAATGGTCGGCTTATGCGTATTGCTGAGGTATATTGAGAATGTAGATTAGCTATCGGCTCTTATAATACAATGGAGAGGAAAGTCAATTACTTAAGCATAGTTGGAAAACGTTGTACGTAAGTTGAAGAGCAATTGTGCTGTTATGGCAACTAATAAATTGTAAATTGCCAATATGATCGCGTCTTTGACGAGAAATTCGAATTTTCAAGGGTTTTAGGACGCTTGGAATTTGATAAGACGATGTTGGTAAGGTAATTATTAATTATATTATAGAACTTTAGTACATACATAGTTAACTAAACTTCGGTCTAGTACAAGTAAAACTTGATGTGGTTTCATTTATCAATCCAGTTTTTCTCCAAAGACAAAAAGAAATTGAAATACTCAATGAGAATAACACAAAAATTTTGCATAATACATCCTGTACAACTTTATTAGTTGGACATATTATGTGTTCTTAGTATCATCCACAGAGAAAGGCAGTCAACACATCGCTTACTCGGGACTCGCCACAATTCACGAACAATAACAGTTTTCAAACAAAACTTCTTATGATATACAACCCACAGTTTCATTTAAATAGAAAAACTTTTAAAATATCCTTTTTCCTACAGCATGTTTATATTTTGCCGGTAAACTTTTAATGTATGCCCGTTTCGCCTGTGAATGGGGAGATATAGTAGTGGGGGAGGGGAGAAAACTTGCTCCGTCGATTCAGAAGCTTGAAGAACTAATTTAACTGCGTCCCCTAACTGCCACTTCAATAAATTCTAAACTAGATATATATTTTTAGTAAGTTTCAATCTTTTGAAATTTACAACGACCTTGAGAAAGTTGGGAGAAACAGAATCGCTTTCAGTTTTTTGGGAATGCATTTTATCTTTTTATGTTGTGATAAATGAACTTGCATGATTATTTTTAAATGGTGCAGTGTTGTTAACACTATAGAATTTTATTTCAAGTGCCTATTAGTGAGTGAATTATAAATATTTTTATATTTTTTGTTAATGACTCGCCTATTTATACGGTCATAACTGTCTTTACTTACTAATAATACCCTTTACAAAATAAAGGATTTATCCTTAATATAACGCGCGACATAAACACTCACTCAAAGAGGTAATATCTAGAAATTTTCATAAACCATTTCACAAAATATATCTGCAGTCCTTGTCAAAGTAGTTTTCCTAATTAGACGGCCGACTTCACGCCATGCATGTTAACGACTGACATTTGCATTTGGATCCCGCTTATGCTTGTGGGGTTGGTTTCACTACGCGAGCCTAAGAATTTTCGGGGGCGTTTGGGTGAGAATTTTTTTACGTATATTTAAATTACTGCTGTTTTCTTTGACATTATGTCCTACAGATTTTTACCGCAAAAAGTTAGAATATTTAGTAAGACATTTTCTGCAACACGGCAAGAAATAAACATTACAAAATCAAAACCTATGTTGGACCAAAACCGTGTACCTAACTGTAAAAATGTCTTTAAGTGGTAATGTATATTTTGAAAATATTTAGGCGACAATCGTGCATTGAACGTTCGCCTTCTCCGAACATCAACACGATAGTCGACGAGCAAAGCCAGGGCAACTGTCAAAATCACCACGTGATCATTACACCGGGGAATGAGTCGGAAAATGAGCGCTCACGATAATTGGCGTCCCGGAATGAATTTGTGATTCTGTAATGTGATATTTTGATGAGGTGCGGATGACGTTGACTGTACCAATGGTGTATTGTTTTGGTTCATTGGCTGGGTAGTGTGTTGGTATAATGTGTTCGCACACCGATAGAGCTTTCGAATTGTCATTCAATTGATCCTGGTTTGAACACTAATATGTTCGTTGGTTCTCAATTTGTAAAATAAATTAAGTCTTAATTTAATTTTCATTAACAATCATATTGTAATAACTTAATCATTCATACTTTACGTGTACTTTTAACAGTAAACTAAAATGTATGAAATTACTTTTCTTTTGATTTAAATAATTTTTCAATACTGTTTTGATTGTTATTTAATTTTCTGACACGCCCAAGTTCTATAAAACAATAAGTTAATATTCGCCAAAATATTTACTATTTCAATATGAATTAATTGTACTTATATGTATAAAATGCATTACTTTGTGACCTAGCTAGTACGTAAATTAATTTTGGTATCAAAACTATTACAATTTAAACTAGTTGTGTATAATCAATCTCACTTTTTTCATTCATATATCTATTAAAAAAACTATTAAAAAAAATATTTCTTATGCGATCACTCTGAAAAAACTAAAACGATTTAGATAATGTTTTGTTAGAAAATGTAGTATAATACCTTTTTCATAAAATAATATAGCAAGAGTTAAAAGGTATTATCGTGTCTATGTCTTCTAAGCCACCTAAACTTAAGTTTACGTTATTTGAAGCTCTTCAGTAGCCAGTTCTAAATTGTTATGGAGCTGTATTCTGCAAACTGTTAGGTTAGGTTAGAAGCCGTAGATGGTTTTATAAGTAATGTCTTACGCTTTGTATACCATTATCTATTGATAAAAGGTAAATGAACCAGTTATCAGCCACTAACGTTTTAAAGATCTTTTTCAAATTAAAAACCTCTTAACATAAATCTTCGAGTACTTTCTTTAACAGAGCAGTTTTAATTAATTTTAAAGTCACATTTTAATGAATCTTTGTGCGTTGATTAAGAGTTAGTTTTGTTTTTTCTATTTAATGTAATTTTATTGTAATGTGAATGTATATTCTGAAATTTTATGATTTTTACACAAACACTATTAATTTGATTTATAAAAGTTATTTTATCTCTTTAAAAAAGTTTACGTTTAAAACGAATTTACAAAAAAAAACTTATATTTTTAAAAACTGTTAACTAGGCAAGTAGATATAATCAAACAACATGTTAGTTCACCCTATCTGCTAGTAATATTTTCGTCTATAGTTGGTAGATAGCAGTGAAATTGCAGTACCTCCCCGGGATATTACCGACTCTTCCTAGACATGTAAAGTGCCTTCTGTTTATCGAAATATTGTTTACTTTATACCATTACACTGTATTTACGTTTTGTTTACAATAACATTTAGCTACCTCCTGGAAAATAGAAAAATATTAAGCGGAAAATTTCAGAGTTCCAGCGAAAAATATATTGTAATCCAAATAGAAGGTATGAATAATTTGGAACACAACCCAAAGTCTACGATACTTCCGAAAAACTCCTAAACGAAACATCCATACAATTATACAAAAAACCGTGCATTTAAACAACCTAATATACAAAACAAGGGTCCAAATAATTACTCAGCACAGGTACTCGCATTTATGAAGAACCACGGGTGGCTGATTAATGCACATGCCTGCCGAAAGTATTATAAAAAGGCTTTTGTGAACCACCCTTTCAGCATACGGAACGTTCTATGAAATGCTCTTTTATTCTTCAAGAGACGTAGGAATAATGGCGTCGAAAACACGCGGCTTGCAGAAACAGATACTCCTTAAACAATGCGCGTTTTGATAATATACGCTTTTAAGATGAGGGTTTCGAATGAATGCCAAGAGGTTCCGCGCAATTGGGAGCCGACTTTTGAAAATTTTCGATGGTTGTTTTTTCTCGTTTTGAGCTGATCGAGTTAATGGGTGAGATGTATAAGCATTTTTCCGGGTCCACCTGATACACTTTTAAGGAGAAATTAGTAGCAATGTACCCTAGAGATTTACCCACGAGTTTCAGATCTTCGCGGAACAAAGCAAAACAGAGCCTCATTAGAGATGTTGTTTCGTTTGAAAAAGAAAATTGAAATCCCGTAAATTAGTTATACTAAACTTCACTGATGTTTCAATTGGGCACAGGAACTTCCCTCAATAGGATTCGAATATTATTAAACTCAATAACATACGCAAAACATTTACATAATCACTAGGTAAAGTACATAAGATAAGGGGCTAACTTCAAAGATAATTCCGCCATTCCGTACAAGTAACAACCCGTAATAATCTGTAGAATGCAAATCTATCTCCCTTCCGAAGTTGAACCAATCAAAGAGGTTTATGATATTACAGTAGAATTTACATCGTAAACACTAACTGTTTATCAAATTCCCTAGTTCCTCTTAAGGATTACCTTTTGTTAAACTAAAATGGACGCAATCATCATCTTGGACCAGGATTACATGAGGGCACAGGATTATTGGACAGGCTGTCAACATTTTGTTTGGACAATGTTGTCCATGACATTTTGTTTGGACATGAGTGAGGAAATGAATGTTTTGTATCACGATTAATCATAACTTGTTTCCACCTAATTTTCTAATCCCATTTTTCATGATGTCTTATTGTTCTTAGAAATCAGACTACATTTTTAAGTGCCTTTTAACAAAAAAGGCACCGAACCTCAATAAATATTGAATCTACTACAACATACCAAGTATACTAATTATGTCTACGACCACTAATTGTCCAAATTTTTTAACGAAAGTATTTTGCTTTTTAACCACTGCGTGAATTAACTTTTAGAAGATGTCAAAACATGCAGTAACAACCCTAAGCCTAACTATGTCTTACTATGCAATAGCCGTCTCGCCCGCGCCAAACATCCCTTCGGTCCTGCTACAAATATTCATATAATCATTCGCTTTTAATTATTATTGGTAGTGGCCAAGTTTTGTTTGATGTATTGATTAAAATCGTGTTTGTTGCCAAGTGCCATCATGGTGGGTTGTGTCAATAAAGCTCCCCGTGGCCTTGTGTCATAGAATGAGTATTGTATGGGAAATCGGAATCCAGTGACAAAGTTTGAGGAGTAATTATTTGTGGTTTGTCATTTGAGGAGGCGTGTATTGATGGGATTACAGTATCTATTATTTTGTTTGACATTAATAACACATCAAAAGTATAAGAAAGTCACATAAAAAAGTGAAAATGCCGATAAAAATAAATACAAAAATAGTATAATATTAATAATTTATTGGCGCGTTCGCCTCATCCTCTAATTCTATTCAAGATGATCAACAAAGTAGTTTTCTAGTAAAAATATCAACAAAATACATACATACTATACATTACTGTAGTATAAATAAAATAGATACAAGAAATGGAGAAAACACACCATTAAGGGGTGTTATCAACACTGTATCATGCCTCGGTAATAAATAGTCGCTCAACGCCGTAACACTGAAATTCATATTACGGAACGTAAAACACATTGGAAGCGAAACTGTCGCGAACTAAAACGACTAGCAACTTTACGACGATATAAACATAAAAAACTCATCGGCAAAAATATGAAAAATATACCTAATGTTCTGTACATGTGTTGGGGATAAAAGTTTTTTCCCATCTAGTGGGTACATCGCATTGTATTTCCCTATAGAAGTCATAAACATGATGGTTAGCGGCAGCGTCTACCCCCTTACTCCCCCCTCGGCTTTAACGTCTAAAGTTCAATTTTATTTCAGTCTTAGCGCGGGCGTATGAGCGAGAAAATGTTGCGCTTCCCTGTCCATTAACGTAGTTATATTAGAGTTTTAATTTTTAAACTGAATTTATCTTTAAAGGGAATGGGGCTTTGTTATAAAAAATGTAGGTTTACGCTGAATGGAAGACTTGGGCGTTTTTCTATTTACTTTCATAAGAAAAAATTTTAATTAACTTGGAACGTCTTTCATATTCTAAGGGATATACCTACATTTATGATGACTATTGAATTTATTTTCATATTTGTAAATACTTAGCTAAGTAAGTACTATAAACAAATCCAAACAAAAGTAGACCGTTTTTAAAAAATATAAAACCAGTAACACAAGCTCTCTTCGTAATAAGCATTAACATCAAATAAAGCAATAAAAACGGAACGCACAACAGAAATTTTCCGCAAAATAACTACGCTTTGAAAAATGTATTCTAATAAAAACCATTTCCCTTTAAATAAAAGGCAATTTTAATAATTACGTTATGTTACCGTTTGAAGCAACATCGCGTATCTGCTTTTCGTGCCGTTAAGGTATCAAGAGGCTTCTGGTCGACCTGCGGGAGCAAATAAAGTTATGCTTCAAAACGCACCTAATGAGACTTCATTGGATTACGGAGCTTACATAAGCCCCAATAATAATAATAACCCAAAAATGCACGTGGACCGTGTGGTATTAAATAACTGACTCAATAATGTCTAATTTGGTCGGAGCGGACCGGCGTGAATTCTTGCGGCGGGTAAGGTTTACGAAGCCGGCTTTGCGGTTCTATGATTACGGTTATTTTCATTACGCTAAACGCTCAGTCTCTCGTGTTTATTTTTAAAACTAATTCGTTTCGGGTTTACGGAGAACAAGTGGTGTTCTTAGTTTATGTGTGTGCGATAACAGGCGGTCTATGGTTTTGGAAGAATAAAGTACTCATGTATTTTATAGCGCCTGTTTGAAAAAAACATTCAATAAAATAACCTCTTTGATTTAACATCCTTCTAGCCTATATAATGTCGAATTTAAAAAATAAGATACGAAGTCTCTTCCACTACTGAATATAAGACGAAAAAATAGAAATTAAATTCAGTTAAATTTAAATAAAGTAATTTTCAGACGCATTGAAGTGCAAGACATTTGAGGAAAGTTTTCGCTCAATCTTTCCGATCGCAATTTAGAAGATTGCAAGTGACTGAACGATCGTTTATTTAAAAGCTATAGTGGTAGTCGGAGATGTCGCCTAGACATGTACCGAGGCGCTTTCAAACTTAATACGGTGACAGTGCAGTGATTTTACATAGCTGAAAATAACACTGTTACTTGAAATTAAACTCGTGTTTCTATTGAGAATGTTTCGTGTAAATTAATCCT
>NWSH02000008.1:5618391-5635909 GCA_002382865.2 Heliothis virescens
TTTGGTTGTAATGAATAGGCTCAAAAACTACTGGACCGATTTTAAAAATTCTTTCACCATTCGAAAGCTACATTATCCACGAGTGACATAGGCTATATTTTATCCGGGTACGGGCAGTTATTCCCACGGGATGCGAGTGAAACCGCGGGAAAACGGCTATATTATTATATAATACTTTTTGTAAACAATGCTATGTATTAAATAAGTATAAATCTCGATAGCAAGAAAGTAATGTTACAAGTTAAATTAAAATGAGTTCTCCCTGACAAAGTGTTCTCGTAACAAACTATTTTAATACAAGTTTGTAGTGTTTTTGCATCACCATAAATCGATGATTTAATGGCTCGATAAATACTAAATGTGAAACATAAAGCTTCGTTCTAGACAAATAGTTTATTGTTGTAGGTCTTAACATATTTATAGGTCTATTTATTATAATATATTATAGGTTTAGGCCGTATTTCTTGTTTCATTGTGAGTTTACAAGTCTTAACAGTCGTGACCTCTCATGGTGTTGGTAAGTACAGTCAAGTGCAGAAATGGTTGTATGCTGTTTCTATTTTTAAAGCATTTTGAAAACTTTTATAATGTTCACGGATTTTACACCTGTTTTAAAACAAAGTTCAACTTCAACTACTTTTCGAAAATAAAATTTAACTTGTTGTCTATAAAATTTTCTGTAATTTCAAGTTCTGAAAAACTTGCAGTAGAATTTAAAATAGATATGAAATATTTGATTACACCGATCAAAGTTCACAAATAAACGAGTGATTCAACAATTTTATTTAACTTACTAAGAAAGTAATCCAAACAAGAATAAAATCTCGAGTCAAACACAAAATATATTAATGTTATGCAAATACAAACAAAACGAATGCATTTGCCGAAAATCTATGAAGAATAAATTTTTAATAACCCGTCTAGACCAACATTTACAGAAAGCGATTCGAGCTTCGCCAATCTCAAGTTTTCCACTTAACCAGCAAACATAACCGGCATTGATCGGAAAACTGTTTTATTAGCGGTTTGTTCGACTCCGTTCACTCAGCATTCATTCACTCATTCCTCTTGTTTAGTCTCAATCACATTCAACATAATAAAAGAGAAAATAAAAGCTATAATGAAGCAAGTTCATCTTACAAATATTTCTTCGTCTGGCAACAGCAGAAATAATGATCTGAAAGTTGTGCCAACTCCGACAAAGTTTTCTCTGTATTCGAATTCGCTGTTACGGCTAATTTTTATTCTAAGGTTTTATTATTATTTGCATTTTTATGGCATTGAAGATTTTATAACTCTGAAGGTTGTATGAATATTCTGGTCAGCAATATCGTCTTCATTATTAGATCATGACCTTAAGGTCTGATTTGGCATTTTTTAAACAACATAGTTTCAAGTAGAATCTGATAGTTATCAATAGTTTTATGAATTCGACTAAATGTGCCCAAAAGCCATTACATGCTAAGGTTTTTTCCCCTCGAAAATGCGTTATACAAAACAATGAAACGCAATAACCAATAACTAACCCTTACCGTGCACCGATGCGGATACAGCCTACCCACTAACTTAACAACACAATATTGACTTAAGTCCGTTGTCTTGTAGCCATCAATCTGCTCAAATGGCCTCCATATTACAAAGTTTGCGTCCCTCTAAGCCCAAGAGGTCACTTCCTCTCATAGTTAATTATAATAATTGGTAAAAGGGTCCAACAGCTTATATTGAATAGCCACTTTCTGCGCTAACTGTCATGGCAATTTGTTTTGAGTAAGATACATATTTTATTTGGTGTTTGTTTCCGATTTTTAGGCGGAGGGGAATGTTTAAGTAGGCAGAGTAAGCATACCTACATAAATTTGAAAATATTTTATTTGAAGTCAGATCAATCCGCTTGCATGTTACGGTTCAGTTGATAACAAAACCGTTATTGTTTCAACTCACAAAGAGTCATATGTGAGATTTGACTGTCATTCAGAGATATTTGAGAAAATCATTCAGTAAAAAACTGTACATATTTCCACCGCGATAAACAACATTCCTAAACGAAAAATAGACGTAAGAAAACGTTTAGAGCTCATAATTTTCCATTTCCTACATACAAATTACAATGAGGAGCTCAATTGACGCATAAACTAATTACCTGTTCTAGATAGCACGAGACCCTTCATTTATACTGAGTAACTCAATTACTCACACTGACAGAACACACTACAACCAACCAGCTTAACCAGACACTTGTATATAGCACATTACTCTCCGCGTAACATGAGATAAACAAAACACGGAGCACCCACGGAGGTCTTTTAAAATGGTCGGCTTATGCGTATTGCTGAGGTATATTTGAGAATGTAGATTAGCTATCGGCTCTTATAATACAATGGAGAGGAAAGTCAATTACTTAAGCATAGTTGGAAAACGTTGTACGTAAGTTGAAGAGCAATTGTGCTGTTATGGCAACTAATAAATTGTAAATTGCCAATATGATCGCGTCTTTGACGAGAAATCGAATTTTCAAGGGTTTTAGACGCTTGGAATTTGATAAGACGATGTTGGTAAGGTAATGATATTAATTATATTATAGAAACTTTAGTACATACATAGTTAACTAAACTTCGGTCTAGTACAAGTAAAACTTGATGTGGTTTCATTTATCAATCCAGTTTTTCTCCAAAGACAAAAAGAAAATTGAAATACTCAATGAGAATAACACAAAAATTTTGCATAATACATCCTGTACAACTTTATTAGTTGGACATATTATGTGTTCTTAGTATCATCCACAGAGAAAGGCAGTCAACACATCGCTTACTCGAGACTCGCCCACAATTCACGAACAATAACAGTTACAAACAAAACTTCTTATGATATACAACCCACAGTTTCATTTAAAATAGAAAACTTTAAAATATCCTTTTTCCTACAGCATGTTTATATTTTGCCGGTAAACTTTTAATGTATGCCCGTTTCGCCTGTGAATGGGGAGATATAGTAGTGGGGGGAGGGGGAGAAACTTGCTCCGTCGATTCCAGAAGCTTGAAGAACTAATTTAACTGCGTCCCCTAACTGCCACTTCAATAAATTCTAAACTAGATATATATTTTTAGTAAGTTTCAATCTTTTGAAATTTACAACGACCTTAGAGAAAGTTGGGAGAAACAGAATCTGCTTTCAGTTTTTTGGGAATGCATTTTATCTTTTTATGTTGTGATAAATGGAACTTGCATGATTTATTTTTAAATGGTGCAGTGTTGTTAACACTATAGAATTTTATTTCAAGTGCCTATTAGTGAGTGAATTATAAATATTCTTTATATTTTTGTTAATGACTCGCCTATTTATACGGTCATAACTGTCTTTACTTACTAATAATACCCTTTTACAAAATAAAGGATTTATCCTTAATATAACGCGCGACATAAACACTCACTCAAAGAGGTAATATCTAGAAATTTTCATAACCATTTCACAAAATGATATCTGCAGTCCTTGTCAAAGTAGTTTTCCTAATTAGACGGCCGACTTCACGCCATGCATGTTAACGACTGACATTTGCATTTGGATCCCGCTTTATGCTTGTGGGGTTGGTTTCACTACGCGAGCCTAAGAATTTTTCGGGGGCGTTTGGGTGAGTAATTTTTTTACGTATATTTTAAATTACTGCTGTTTTTCTTTGACATTATGTCCTACAGATTTTTACCGCAAAAAGTTAGAATATTTAGTAAGACATTTTTCTGCAACACGGCAAGAAATAAACATTACAAAATCAAAACCTATGTTGGGACCAAAAACCGTGTACCTAACTGTAAAAATGTCTTTAAGTGGTAATGTATATTTGAAAATATTTAGGCGACAATCGTGCATTGAACGTTCGCCTTCTCCGAACATCAACACGATAGTCGACGAGCAAAGCCAGGGCAACTGTCAAAATCACCACGTGATCATTACACCGGGGAATGAGTCGGAAAATGAGCGCTCACGGATAATTGGCGTCCCGGAATGAATTTGTGATTCTGTAATGTGATATTTTGATGAGGTGCGGATGACGTTGACTGTACCAATGGTGTATTGTTTTGGTTCATTGGCTGGGTAGTGTGTTGGTATAATGTGTTCGACTACCCGATAGAGCTTTCGAATTGTCATTCAATTGATCCTGGTTTTGAACACTAATATGTTCGTTGGTTCTCAATTTGTAAAATAAATTAAGTCTTAATTTAATTTTCATTAACAATCATATTGTAATAACTTAATCATTCATACTTTACGTGTACTTTTAACAGTAAACTAAAATGTATGAAATTACTTTTCTTTTGATTTAAATAATTTTCAATTACTGTTTTTGATTGTTATTTAATTTCTGACACGCCCAAGTTCTATAAAACAATAAAGTTAATATTCGCCAAATATTTACTATTTCAATATGAATTAATTGTACTTATATGTATAAAATGCATTACTTTGTGACCTAGCTAGTGACGTAGAATTAATTTTGGTATCAAAACTATTACAATTTAAACTAAGTTGTGTATAATCCAATCTCACCTTTTTCATTCATATATCTATTAAAAAAACTATTAAAAAAAATATTTCTTATGCGATCACTCTGAAAAACTAAAACGATTTAGATAATGTTTTGTTGAAAATGTAGTATAATACCTTTTTCATAAAATAATATAGCAAGAGTTAAAAGGTATATCGTTGTTCCTATGTCTTCTAAGCCACCTAAACTTAAGTTTACGTTATTGAAGCTCTTCAGTAGCCAGTTCTAAATTGTTATGGAGCTGTATTCTGCAAACTGTTAGGTTAGGTTAGAAGCCGTAGATGGTTTTATAAGTAATGTCTACGCTTTGTATACCATTATCTATGATAAAGGTAAATGAACCAGTTATCAGCCACTAACGTTTTAAAGATCTTTTTCAAATTAAAAACCTCTTAACATAAATCTTCGAGTACTTTCTTTAACAGAGCAGTTTTAATTAATTTAAAGTCACATTTTAATGAATCTTTGTGCGTTGATTAAGAGTTAGTTTTGTTTTTCTATTTAATGTAATTTTATTGTAATGTGAATGTATATTCTGAAATTTTATGATTTTTACACAAACACTATTAATTTGATTTATAAAAGTTTATTTTATCTCTTTAAAAAAGTTTACGTTTAAAACGAATTTACAAAAAAAAACTTATATTTTTAAAAACTGTTTAACTAGGCAAGTAGATATAATCAACAACATGTTAGTTCACCCTATCTGCTAGTAATATTTTCGTCTATAGTTGGTAGATAGCAGTGAAATTGCAGTACCTCCCCGGGGATATTACCGACTCTTCCTAGACATGTAAAGTGCCTTCCTGTTTATCGAAATATTGTGTACTTTATACCATTACACTGTATTTACGTTTTGTTTACAATAACTTTAGCTACCTCCTGGAAAATAGAAAAATATTAAGCGGAAAATTTCAGAGTTCCATGCGAAAATATATTGTAATCCAAATAGAAGGTATGAATAATTTGGAACACAACCCAAAGTCTACGATACTTCCGAAAAACTCCTAAACGAAACATCCATACAATTATACAAAAACCGTGCATTTAAACAACCTAATATACAAAACAAGGGTCCAAATAATTACTCAGCACAGGTACTCGCATTTATTAAGAACCACGGGTGGCTTGATTATGCACATGCCTGCCGAAAGTATTATAAAAAGGCTTTTGTGAACCACCCTTTCAGCATACGGAACGTTCTATGAAATGCTCTTTTATTCTTCAAGAGACGTAGGAATAATGGCGTCGAAAACACGCGGCTTGCAGAAACAGATACTCTCTTAAACAATGCGCGTTTTGATAATATAACGCTTTAAGATGAGGGTTTCGAATGAATGCCAAGAGGTTCCGCGCAATTGGGAGCCGACTTTTTGAAAATTTTCGATGTTGTTTTTTTCTCGTTTTGAGCTGATCGAGTTGAATGGGTGAGATGTATAAGCATTTTTCCGGGTCCACCTGATACACTTTTAAGGAAAATTAGGTAGCAATGTACCCTAGAGATTTACCCACGAGTTTCAGACTTCGCGGAACAAAGCAAAACAGAGCCTCATTAGAGAGTGTTTTCGTTTGAAAAAGAAAATTGAAATCCCGTAAATAGTTATACTAAACTTCACTGATGTTTTCAATTGGGCACAGGAACTTCCCTCAATAGGATTCGAATATATTAAACTCAATAACATACGCAAAACATTTACATAATCACTAAGGTAAGTACATAAGATAAGGGCTAACTTCAAAGATAATTCCGCCATTCCGTACAAAGTAACAACCCCGTAATAATCTGTAGAATGCAAAGTCTTCATCCCTTCCGAAGTTGAACCAATCAAAGAGGTTTATGATATTACAGTAGAATTTACATCGTAAACACTAACTGTTATCAAAATTCCCGATAGTTCCTCTTAAAGGATTACCTTTTGTAAACTAAAATGGGACGCAATCATCATCTTGGACCAGGATTACATGAGGGCACAGGATTATTGGACAGGGCTGTCAACATTTTGTTTGGACATGTTGTCCATGACATTTGTTTGGACATGAGTGAGGAAATGAATGTTTTGTATCACGGATAATCATAACTTGTTTCCACCTAATTTTCTAATCCCATTTTTCATGATGTCTTATTGTTCTTAGAAATCAAGACTACATTTTTAAGTGCCTTTTTAACAAAAGGCACCGAACCTCAATAAATATTGAATCTACCTACAACATACCAAGTATACTAATTATGTCTACGACGACTAATTGTCCAAATTTTTTAACGAAAGTATTTTGCTTTTTAACCACTGCGTGAATTAACTTTTAGAAGATGTCAAAACATGCAGTAACAACCCTAAGCCTAACTATGTCTTACTTATGCAATAGCCGTCTCGCCCGCGGCCAAACATCCCTTCGGTCCTGTACAAATATTCCATATAATCATTCGCTTTTAATTATTATTGGTAGTGGCCAAGTTTTGTTTGATGTATTGATTAAAATCGTGTTTGTTGCCAAGTGCCATCATGGTGGGTTGTGTCAATAAAGCTCCCGTGGGGCCTTGTGTCATAGAATGAGTATTGTATGGGGGAAATCGGAATCCAGTGACAAAGTTTTGAGGAGTAATTATTTGTGGTTTTCATTTGAGGAGGCGTGTATGATGGGATACAGTATCTATTATTTTGTTGACATTAATAACACATCAAAAGTATAAGAAAGTCACATAAAAAAGTGAAAATGCCGATAAAAATAAATACAAAAATAGTATAATATAATAATTTATTGGCGCGTCGCCTCATCCTCTAATTCTATTCAAGATGATCAACAAAGTAGTTTTCTAGTAAAAATATCAACAAAATACATACATACTATACATTACTGTAGTATAAATAAAATAGATACAAGAAATGGAGAAAACACACCATTAAGGGGTGTTATCAACACTGTATCATGCCTCGGTAATAAATAGTCGCTCAACGCCCGTAACACTGAAAATTTCATATACGGAACGTAAACACATTGGAGCGAACTGTCGCGAACTAAACGACTAGCAACTTTACGACGATATAAACATAAAAAACTCATCGGCAAAAATATGAAAAATATACCTAATGTTCTGTACATGTGTTGGGATAAAAGTTTTTTCCCATCTAGTGGGTACATCGCATTGTATTTCCCTATAGAAGTCATAAACATGATGGTTAGCGGGCAGCGTCTACCCCCTTACTGCCCCCTCGGCTTTAACGTCTAAAGTTCAATTTTATTTCAGTCTTTAGCGCGGGCGTATGAGCGAGAAAATGTTGCGCTTCCCTGTCCATTAACCAGTTTATATTAGAGTTTTAATTTTTAAACTGAATTTATCTTAAAGGGAATGGGGCTTTGATAAAAAATGTAGGTTTACGCTGAATGGAAGACTTGGGCGTTTTTCTATTTACTTTCATAAGAAAAAATTTTAATTAACTTGGAACGTCTTTCATATTCTAAGGGATATACCTACATTTATGACTATTGAATTTATTTTCATATTTGTAAATACTTAGCTAAGTAAGTACTATAAACAAATCCAAACAAAAGTAGACCGTTTTAAAAAAAATAAAACCAGTACACAAGCTCTCTCGTAATAAGCATTAACATCAAATAAAGCAATAAAAACGAACGCACAACAGAAATTTTCCGCAAAATTAACTACGCTTTGAAAAATGTATTCTAATAAAAACCATTTCCCTTTAAATAAAGGCAATTTTTAATAATTACGTTATGTTACCGTTTGAAGCAACATCGCGTATCTGCTTCGTGCCGTTAAGGGTATCAAGAGGCTTCGGTCGACCTGCGGGAGCAAATAAAGTTATGCTCAAAACGCACCGTAATGAGACTTCATTGGATTACGGAGCTTACATAAGCCCCAATAATAATAATAACCCAAAAATGCACGTGGACCGTGTGGTATTAAATAACTGACTCAATAATGTCTAATTTGGTCGGAGCGGACCGGCGTGAATTCTTGCCGGCGGGTAAGGGTTTACGAAGCCGGCTTTGCGGTTCTATGTTTACGGTTATTTTCATTACGCTAAACGCTCAGTCTCTCGTGTTTATTTTTAAACATAATTCGTTTCGGGTTTACGAGAACAAGTGGTGTTCTTAGTTTATGTGTGTGCGATACAGGCGGTCTATGGTTTTGGAAGAATAAAGTACTCATGTATTTTATAGCGCCTGTTTGAAAAAAACATTCAATAAAATAACCTCTTTGATTTAACATCCTTCTAGCTATATAATGTCGAATTAAAAAATAAGAATACGAAGTCTCTTCCACTACTGAATATAAGACGAAAAAATAGAAATTAAATTCAGTTTAAATTTTAAATAAAGTAATTTTCAGACGCATTGAAGTGCAGACATTTGAGGAAAGGTTTTCGCTCAATCTTTCCGATGCAATTTAGAAGATGCAAGGGACTGAACGATCGTTTATTTATAAAGCTATAGTGGGTAGTCGGAGATGTCGCCTAGACATGTACCGAGGCGCTTTCAAACTTAATACGGTGACAGTGCAGTGATTTTACATAGCTGAAAATAACACTGTTACTTGAAATTAAACTCGTGTTTCTATTGAGAATGTTTCGTGTAAATTAATCCTCAAGCAGTGCAGACAACTGACAACTTGTCTCTGTAGAACTTAAGTTAAGTTTAAACTTACCTTGGTATTTTTTGTGATAGTGGTGTTTTTTCGTGTTCAGGTTTTTCATTTCATAAAAATATATATTCCTTAAAAAACAAATTTTATCATACACAGTAGTTAAAATAAATATTTTTCACAGAAAAATGCGTTTCTAATTATAAAATCTACGACTTTTCCACATTCAACCTCTTTATGATGAAGGAAGAAAATTTTTTCCTAAACTTTTATTTATATACTGTCATAACGCTAAAGCACAGCACTATCGCGCAGGTGTTGTACCAGAACAATTTGGAGCCGTTCATTCCGCGCGACAATAATGCACAAATGCACAACGCTCCATTTGCACTCCCAGCAATTTGTTTTACATTACACGTACATTTTTACATACATCTATCTTTTATAGCACTTTAAAAACGATTTGGTAATTTTTTGTAAACTTAATGGCCAGTTTTTATAAATTATTTTGAAATTAAAAAGGATTTTTAGAAAAATTAAATTTATTTTACCTTTTGTCATAGAGTAAGTGGATTGTAAAAATAGGATTTTTGAACTTAAGTGCTATTGTTTTAAGTGAATCAAGTATTTTTAATGACGCTATAACAATGAGTTTATGGCAAAACCCAAGGTAGAGTTGAATAAAATAAATAATCCGTTGAATTTAAAAGCATTGAAGAATACTCAAACATGTATACCCTTTTATTATGTACAGCAAACCAAACACATCGGAATCAAAACAAACCGTCCGATACAATTCAAAACAACATTAATATAGAATAAGAAACAGCGCCACGTCGTTGCTTTATATCTTTTGTTTCCGTTTTGTAAAATTTCACCCCATAACATTATGTTGATGGTGGCAATAAAGCTTGAAATATTTACGAATATCCTAACAAACGAGGCGGCTGGTGAAAAATAGTCAGTCCCGTGCCGGATTGACCGTGCCAGAATAAAGATTAGCTAGCAACCGCGGACATTTTTCACGCGCAACAATTTATGAGTTTGTCGTTTTGTGCGAATTTGTTTTGTAGGAGTACTATCTTTCTAGAATAAAATGGATGGAATCTGATTTTATCAGTAATTATTTCCTTTTATTACTGCTTATTTTGATAGAAACAAAATTGAACCGTAATCAAAAAAGTATTTATTCGCCGCGTCAAACCAAAAAAAAAACAAAATTCAAACATCGAATAGGAATCCAATCACAAACTATCTCATGACAAGTAGCGGCGGATCATCAGCACCCCACTTCATTAACAATGGATTTGACGGGCGTGACGTCAGTCCCTCTCATCTCAGATTATAGCGGCTCCAAATCCCTGTTGGACCGGCCTGGCCACTTGGGCTACACTGATGCTCGTTTTGCAATTTGTCTATAGTACTCACAGATAGAATTGTTTGGACAACACTTTGAACACTCTTGTTCTAAGATACATAGGTGTGGTATAAAAAATGTTTCGTATCCCTGCAATTTTATGAACTGACAAAATCGAATTACAATTTTCAGCGGTGTCGAGTGAGAGATTTCCTATCACCGAAAAAAGGTTTCACCAAAAATAGTTTTTCACTAATCTAATCTGATCTAATCACAAAATTTTTGAATGTGATTAGTACCTCCTATATTTTATTTCTATAGCACGTTAATATTTCAAAAGCTGGTACAACTTTCTGTCTGTATGTAACGATTGGTCAGTTACAATAAAAGCGAGTTCAAACCAGCCCTTAATTAGGCCGGACTGCTCCCTTACACCCAATTAATATACATATTTCGTAGTTACACTAATTGGTAGATTTCTCTTTTCATAGCTACCGTACATTTGGCGGAAATAATCAGAGTGAAGAGTCGAAGTGGGTGAATAGTTACGTTGTTCGAATGTGAAAGGGTAGCCCTTATTACCTGATAATATTAATTGGCCCCTGCTTTTTAGATCACAAAATAAAATGATAGCTATATGATCTATATATGCGTAACTATAGACGTATCTATAAACACATATATACCAATATTAGAAGACCCAAAATAGTATGTAGGTGCTATAAACAGAAACTACGTTGGATTCTCAACCAGACCTAACACCACACTCGTTACCCTTGATCATATATTCACAAGCTTTGTTAAGTTAACAAGTAAATCAAGATACAGAGCTTATCTTATCTAATTCATGCAAAGTCACGACGTCTCTCCAACCCGATACGATTTCCCAATGGACCGACTCAGCAAGATGAAGATTTCTAATTACGAATCCGATGTATCCAATAAATATTCCAATCGGATCGCATTTACATAACCTCCTGCATTTACGACATCCAATAACAATCGAATCTGTATACTGAGTAGTTATTCCTTTAAAGAAATAGCTATTCTTTTTATCTGATCGCAACGAAAACTGTTGTTGTGTATTAAACAAAGCAGAAATAATAACAAACATGTCGTCTGCATACTGTCCAGTATGCAGACGACATCAAAGACTACAAAGAGTAGACTCAATTACAATTTTCAATTGATAGTTCCAGAAAACCCTTATTAGGTGCACCACGAAATAAGGCAATTTCGCGAACAAAAGACTGCCCCTTGTGCGATGGTCGCTGTCGGCGATTCAAAAGTTTCCAGTTGACGGAGATGGGGCCACCCTAGCTGTCCGAATTTATTGAATTTCGTCCAAAGGAGGATGACCACACGTTATTGTTCCCTCGAAACATTGATTAGGGTGAACACTGTAGCAGGTATATCGGATGTGTATGATTTAATGATGTTGGGGTGCGGTGTTCATATTTTATTTAATTGTTACTTTGACGGACAGTATGTAAAGGACGTCTTGTTTATGTAAATTATATTTCAGGGACATTTATGAGAGATGGAGCAGGTAAATGTGACAGGTAAGTACTTAATGTAAAAACTAACTTTATAAAAGCTTCTCACTAGGTACTTTTTCGGATTACTATACTCATAATAGTTTTAATAAGTTTAGAAAGAACAGGTTGCAACCACAGAAATCATTATCGATAAATCGGAGACATTAGACGGATTTCAATAATACTGTTTATTAAAGAAAACTATAAAAGAAAACTGACATTATTTACAGTCGCACCATGTTAAAGTTAAACATTAAATCATAGTGTTTCATAACTTACAGCAAAAATAATAAATACTTCAGTACAAAGCAAGCGGTCGCTCGCTACATGACAGTGTCTAAGCTCCCAAGCTTTCATGTTACGCTTTCATATCAAAAACCTAACATAAGTACCTACAAGAGTTTGTTTTTTGAATATAGAATACTGAAACAAACAGTGAAATGCTGTTTTTAGTAGGAAAAATAAGAAATAGAAAGTATTGTCTTTTAGGCTGTTTTGTTTATTTTTGCAAATGTAACTAAAAGATGGGGCTAGCGTACCTGCACTTACATAATAAATTGTGAGACTCAAAACTACTGATGATTTTAAGTCTCGATTCTGTACATTGATTGTACTATTTATATTTTAAATAATTCATTATTTGTAAATAATGCTTTATCGATAAAACAAGTAGAACACAATATGTTCGTATCTATTCCCTGAAGGGATGGGCAAAAGTGTCACACACATTTCACACTGAAGTTATAAGCCCCATACAATAGGGGACAAGACCAGTCAGGCCATCAACCAGTGATTTAATTAGACCACCATTAAAATTCACAGTTTCGTTTATATTTATTTTGTATAGTCTAGCTTATTTATTTAGGAAGTCTAGACTTGTTGAATCGTAGCGTAAATAATAACACATTTTTTTTCATGTCTGTGTATTTAAATCTGTCAAGCTGATAATAAAACAATACATTTTCATTATACATGACCCGACATGTCAATTTTCAACTCCGTAGAATTAATATAATTGGTGCAAACTCACCGATCTAACAATTAATTAAACTGTTAAATAAAGTTGCAAAGTAAAAACTTAGAAATTTTATTTCTGTTCTCAATTTACCCAATATTTATTGCCTGCATCAAAATAATAACTATATCATTTAAGTCTCCTGTGGGGACAAAGCCGTCGCTTCGCAACGGCCGACAATTTGTCCCAAACCAAGGGTGCTTTTCAATAATAATTCCTCTATAAATTCTGTCAGTGACCACAACTCTGGACGTAAGCTATTAATTATTATATTGCCTTTTTGACTGCATTCGCCAAATAGTTGCTTTATTGAGTCACCTTTGTTATTTAGTTGGTATTTTGGTGTTTTGATTCTGTAATAAAGTAATAAACTAGCGAGACATTTCTGAGAGGGATTTGATACATTGTAATGTAATTTTGTTTGTTTTTTTACTGAATCGACTAGAAGATATAATCGTTTGTAATGAGCGAATCGACAATAATTTATTCAGGATAGTTAGCGAAATGATATGTCCTAAAATATACATCGCACCTTCGGTGCAACAAAGTCACAATAGTTCTTATACAGCAGAAGAAATACAAAAAAAAAATCGCATCTTTTTGCTCATTTCTGGGTAACTATAGTTATAATAGGTTTGAAATCTAATGATGGAAAGATTTCAATCCTATTATAAATAGTTAACATGCGATTTTTTTTTTGTATTTCTTTTGCTGTAAAATTTAGAAATGAACTAATGAAAATATTTGTGCAACAAAGTTGTGACTTTGTTGCACCGAAGGTGCGACATATATAACCATTAAATATAGACATGATGAAGAAAATGACGATGATAAATTTATTTGTATAGGTTAAATGCGTTTGAATACCACTATTTCTAAAGTTTAAGAAGCTGATTGTAAGTTTAGGAGTACATCTCCAAATAGATAATTCGCTAATCTAAAAATAATTAACGAGACTACCATAATTTAACTTACAAACAAAACAGGTAACAATATCAACAAAATCGTAAACAGATTACCGTGTATTACCATAGTTTAGCAATATTATAAGTTCATCCACCTCGAGGCCAGTCTGGTGCAATTCGTTACTGTAATGCGAGCAATCTGTCGTTTGCCGAGCAATATAACTCAGGCCACGTTATAAGCGTATAATGGCAATTTTGTTAGCTGCTTTATTGTTATTGTGATAGAAATAGTTTTTTGTAGCAATCGTCAAGGAAGAAATGGATTGACGCAATCAATTTGCCGGAGTTATGAGCGGTGTTTTATCTATGGCGCTGTAAATTAGAACAGGAAAAAACAAACGAAAAATATCAGATGTTGTTTTGTTTCTTGATTTTGATGATAATGGTTATAAATGAAGTGGTTTTATATTACGTTAGTGCTATCTTTGCTACAGCTTTTGCGCTAAAGTTTATGCACGTTACAATACAAAAAAAAACATATCCATCTCCACTATCCTACTTGACTCACACACATACAAAATTCTGCCTTTTTTTTCGTAAGTCAAACTAGTAAATATTCCATTTTTAGGGTTCCGTAGCCGAATGGCAAAAAACGGAACCCTTATAGATTCGTCATGTCTGTCTGTCTGTCTGTCTGTCTGTCTGTCCGTATGTCACAGCCAGTTTATTCCGAAACTATTAAGACTACACCATTCAAACTCGGTAGGTAGATGTATTATGTTAACCGCTTTACGATTCTTATGCAAAAATAAAAAAATAATAATATTAGAGGGGGGCTCCCCATACATGGAACTGAATCTAAAAAAATTTTTTTTCATCTGACCTATACTTGTGGGGTGTCTTTAGATAGGTCTTTAAAAATGATATTGAGGTTTCTAAAACCATTTTTTCTCAAAGTCAATCATTTCAGAGTAATACACTTTCAAAGTGCTAAAATGTGTGTGTCCCCCCCTGTAATTTCTAAACTACCAAAGTGAAAAATCTAAAAAAAATATATGTTATAGATCTTAATAAAAACTATCAACCAAAATTGGTTTGAACGAAATCCAGTCAGTAGTTTTTGAGTTATAGCACTTTTTCAGTAACCGCAAATTGTAACTTTGTTTTTCATATATTTGTATGAAAAACAAAGTTATTTTTTGTTGCCGAGAAATATTCGTGTTTTGGCTAATTGGAGGTAGTAGGTACGTTTATTTTTCATAGATAATGGAACGGAACCCTTCGGGCGCGAGTCCGACTCGCACTTGGCCGGTTTTGTTAAGTAATAGAATTTGTGTTTCTTTACTATTTTATTCGATCGCTACAATATTGAAAACTGTACCATAAAGTACAGAAAGTTGAAATGTTAAACAGCAATAAAATCACCAAAACTTCTTAAGCAGCCTACACACGAAAACACCATACACCAAAATTTTACTACAGATACGAATACACAATCTTCGAAGTTCGAAACTGCTTAATTCGCGCCTCGTCCTCCCAATATATCTGCGAAGCAAACTAAGGGAAAATTGTAAAATTAGATCGTTACTCATACAGTACTGCAAGGACCATATTAAAGTTTAAAGGTTCGCCCATTATTCATGAGTAGGATACGGTCTCAGTTGATTCCCCACACGTAATAGTCGCTATAAATTTAGTAAACTTTATTGGCTATTAAAATAAGTAATGAAATTGTTCGTGTTTCGCTCTGTGCAGAAAGTACCTATAATTAAATTGTTATGTTTTAAAAATGCTCACGATTCTGTTTATTGTATGTTGTAATTTTATTGGAGAAATTTCTGTGAACTCGTGCTTCGGTATTGTGTGGAAAATTTGAATGCAATATTTGTATGTGAAAAAAATCGTTTGAACTTATTATAATTTATGTCCGTCAAAAAAACTTACAAGTCAAGCATTAGCTTCTTAGCTTTTAAATTTTCCCGTATTTCAAATAAACATCAAAACATTATATTAGTGCTAGATTTATCCGCGACTCTGGAATTATATTTCCATTACATGACAAAATCAGACGACAGACAGACGCTCGGAAATAACAGGCTCATTAAACATGAAGAAATCTTACTCAGCAAAAATTCGAGTACTCTAAAGAAACAACTAATTTGCAACTTTATTTACTGTTTAAGTGTACTTTTGTGTAATACCTCCCCTGTCTTTGGTAGAGACTATTTTAATTAGCACAATGTGCATACTTATCGTTCGTTGAAGCTCAAAATAAGTGCCTTACAGTACGAAAACGCAGTTAAGAGTTCTTTGTTTACATTTTGTTGCAACTGTAATTTTGTGCTCGTGAAAAATGTAAAGAACTGCACTCAGTGTGTTGTTTGTTAAAGAACTAATTGGAGACTGAAAGAGAAACTGTTTGCTATGAAAATAAATACCTTTGATGCTGATGTTAGTGTAATGGTTGTAGTCGAAAAGAAAATAAAGATGGGTTTTATTTACGTGATATATCTTACAATATTTTTTCATTACAATTTCCGAAAAAGTCGTGAGAAGTGTAAAGTTTTTATTGAAATATAAAAATTATATTTTTTACAGAAAACTCCGGCTAGTTGTGGTTTTATTGAACAAAAATACATTTTTACAAAATTGTTATTTTTCTCTAAAATGTTAGTCTGCTTCCTAATCTAAAAATCTACAACCTTCTTTCAATTCCTAACCTAAAGTGGTTCCCAAAAACCAATATTCAACTATTCAAAAATCAATACAAACCCTCAACAGCAACCCGTAATCAAATACGCAGTAATTAAATCAAACACGAATTCAGAAACTGCGCACAATCCTTTGACTTCACGGCATCTGACTCCGAGATCCGGATTTCCATCAAATTAAACACCGTCTTCGCAAAACTATTTATAAAGATTCCGTGGTGAGGGGTGATCTATTCAGGATGTGAAATTTGACGTGTGAGACCTCTGCCGGTTCAAATAAAGCGTTGAAGAGAACCCATTGTGCACGGCTGAAAGGTGGAACATATCTATCTCATAACCATCGCGACGCCTTATTATTCCTTGTGATTTCTTCATTTTGGTGTAAAAAGGGGATTTGTATAGAGTTGTGAGTCGTGTTTTGTTTATTTGTTATAACATGTCTTCTTTTTCGTTGCTTTTAACAATCATACCAGTGGTCACGTATATGACGACATGTCTGTTTAATTGTATTTTTTTCACTCTAGCATGAATTTCATATACTTACTTGAATATTACCAAGTTAAACATGGTTTCTTTATCGAAAATTCAGATTTTTTCACAGTTAATGTAGAACGATTACCTTGCAATTTTTTCAGGAAAATAGAGAAAATTCAAGGCAGGGGCCGTCAGAATGCTATTATCCATTATCAACTGCCTCGTTGGTCTAGTTGTCGCATAGCCGACTGCTGATCACGAGGTCTCGGGTTCGATTCCCGGGACGGGCCGAAATCGCTTTGTGGGTTTTAGAAACTTTCACAAAGCAGCCCGGAGTTGGAAGTTGGTGATTGATACACCCGTGCATCGGAGAGCACG
>NWSH02000008.1:5646387-5667324 GCA_002382865.2 Heliothis virescens
ATTTTAGATTATTTATTGATCTTGCAACTTATATATCATGGTATTTTATTCGAAACAGGTACCTACATCGTATACGTAAGATAAATGAAAGAAATTGACTGAGGTTGAGAAGAAATTAAAAAAGAAAGAGTATGATACAGAAAATAAAGACTAACTTTGGCTAGTTAAAAGAGGGAATTATGTTATTACAGAGTTGTATGACTCTACAAGTGATGTTTAAATTAAGACTGATTAATTTGATATTAAAAACAAATGGGCATCATTAAAAAATACTAAATAAGAAGAATAACTTAAGCTAAAAATATAAATGAAAACGTAATTAATGTTGTAAACTACAAAGTTTAATAAGAATTTAAGAAGTAAGATAAAAACATTTTGTTACCTACCACTGTAGTGATAATTTTTGAGTTCATTTTGTTCAAACAATAAGGTTTGAAACCTTGTTGTTGTTTTGAGGAAAAATACATATTTTTCTTTATTATTCCTGTTTTCTTATTCAAATACTTTAAAAATATAATTCCCTCACTCTGAGTCATTCCCTCATTTTTTTTATTATTTTTTTTTTAAGTATTATAGACAAAAATATGGAGGACCGATAGTCTTAAATAGATCTCTTATAGTTACATTTTTGATTTATGTGAAAAAAACTTCTTAAGCTTACAAAAAAAAATAATTTGAACAATATCTCAAATTTCGTAATTTCATGACATTTACCCAAAGAATGAAATGGCTTGTTTCATCATCAGCCACGCTTTTACCCAATGTTGGGTTCGGCGTTCAATCTAACCAAATGCAGCTGAGTGCAAGTGTTTTACATGGAGCGACTGCTTGTCTGACCTCCTCAACCCAGTTATCCGATCAGCCCGATACCACTTGCTCACTAATCATATCTTTTGATTGCAGAATAGTGTCTGATTTAGATGAGGTGCTGGGTGATGGAATGTTTCTGACATACTTATTTGGATCCGTATTTATTTGCTTGACGATATTTACAGCAACGGTAAACAAATTCTTCACAATCATTATTTTAGTCTTAGTGATGAAATAAAATAACTAATAATGGTTTACTTTTCTCCTAGGTCGTGGATGATCTGTACAAATCAATGCGATATTTTTCATTCTTCTGTTCTTTGCTCGTCGAAGTGTTTATTCAGTGTATTATAGGACAACTTCTTACTGATCATGTAAGTAATAATAAAAAGCGGCAATTGAGTTTGATTTCTTTTTCTTCTTAAATGCGCAAATTTTGGGAACTACCGATTATTTGTTGAGTAAGGCTAAAAGCTTTTTATACAGGATACTCCCTGTAGATATCAGAAGACGCGGGTGAAACCGACGGCGTTGATAAGTTTCACACCCTTATCCTTGCATGCACTCAAGTTACCTCTTGATATGCGTTTTCAGAGTAACAAACTGGAAAGAGCCATATATTTCGCAGACTGGGTATATGCTGATTCTGATACAAAGAAGATGTTGCTAATATTCTTGATGCGTTCTCAAAAACCTTTTGCATTGAGCGCAAAAGGCTACTTGACTATGAACTTAGATACTTTTAGTGGGGTAAGTCGAAATATTCTTGGAATTAAATGAACCACGTACATTACTTTAATGAGTTTAATAGGTTTAGCCGCACACAAAGGTATATAAGGTCCATATAATTAGAAAATATGTAAGTATTCTGATAAAAAAGGACATCCGTGACTGATCTTTACTCAATTTTTCAATTTTTCTTTCCAGGTCTGCAGTTTGTCCTACCAGTTTTTCAATTTACTGCGCACAGCGTACTCGGAGTAGTAAATTATATCAAGAAGTATTTTATCTAATTTAAATATCTGCCAATCATATGGCATACTTTTTTCATTTCTGGAGTTAGTCATTTCAGTCCTTACGCATTTGTTTGTACAGATCTTTTCACAAAGCTTCACTTGTGTGAAGTTGGCAACTAGTGACCTTATAAACCCCACGTGCACACGCTTATAATCACATCCTTATGTTTATTGCAATTTAAATCAAATTAAACTGTATTGTACAGATAAAGTGGTTTTATTCACTTGCTCCAAATACACTACAGGATTTTGAATGAAATCATTTATAATTTGATGATAATTTTATATGAATACTATTTTCCTTTCTGACTCTCTGAAGCATAAAGGTTGGCAAATGACTCCATCTACGCCCATTCATTATACACCTAGGTACTCCAAGGAACACCCAGTACAGAAGATTTCTATACCACAAAACTTGTTCAAAGAGAAACAGAAAATGTATTTATCAGCAAGGTTTTCATGTAGAAACATAATATGAATATTTGCAAAAATCTCCACAAAATAACGGCATGCATACGACGACACAAATGTAGAAAACTGAACAATGGCTTCGTATATTGAAATCGGCTCTAGTGACGTCATAAAAGCAAGATGTCTACCCTCATATTGAGAGAGAGAATGAAAAATAGGCGTATTGGGAGCGTATTGTCTCGCTGCATACAATTTTCACCCTACGTTGAATCTGTTTATTTCTTAAAGAAAAGCACGTGGACTGCTAATGGAAATATCAGAGACTGAAAATTATTTGTTTAGTTCTATCCCTTCTTCTATAGTATTGAAACTAATATCTATTGATTTTGTATAGCAATCAAATCAAACCATATAATTGCTCTATGTGTAGAATGAAATAGAGTGGCAGACTTTTCTCAATTCAATTAAATACCACAAAATATACTATGTTTCTTCTATAACCCTTTATACTCTTCGGCCGTAGTACTTACTACATAGTGTGTACTGTAGAAATAAGACTATAGGAGTAGCTTGTCGATAAGTAATAGTCGCACGGGTCAATCAATCATACGGTCAAACAAAGCTTGGTGCGGTTTGGCCACAGATGGCTGACCATTTTGTCGTGTTGAGGTCGGGATGAATTATGCTAGACCGAAGCGGGCGTTAGCCGTGCCCCGTGCAAGGCACGATTCAAACTTCACGAACATTTTATATGATCCGACGATGATCGGGGCACATCCGAGCCTCTTTCGGGACGCGGACGCCACACGGCATAGCGTGAACCACATCATATATAATGTTCGTGTAGTTTTGAATCCGCGCCTCGTCCGTGCCTCGCACGGCTCAACCCGCTACAATCTAGCATAATTCATCCCTTACTCCTTATTACGGAAGACACGTTCATAATTGGTCGTGGGCACCTTGGACGTCGCGTCGTTACGGATAATCAGAAGCAGGAAAGTTAACCAGTCTTGTCAAAAGCTATCGGGTTGCCCGGGTAACTATGAAGAGGTCAGAGAAGCAATCGCTCCATACGAAATACGATATATGAAAGGCTAGGGTCTACCTAGCCTTTCTTATATCGTGTATAGAAATAAAAAGTTTTTAAACACTTGTATAACCTTTTATAGTAAATGTAGGTAATTAAATTACGTTTCAATAATAAATATTATCTATTATATTATTACATAGCTATCACGAATTCTATAAAGAAATGTCATAAAACTTTTATTAAATTAGTTCATCACGAATTTGGTGTAATTTTTCAATTTTAATTGATTTTTTTTCCTTTAAATACTCGAGTATTGCCTGGTATCATCAGTCCAGGCACTCGTTGGAAGATGGATACCAAACTGTGGGCTTTACTTGCTTTGGCCACATTGCCTTTGGGCTTATTAGCCCAAAGAGGTGAGTTTATTTTTTAATTCTTTTTTTACCCGACTACTAAGAAGGGTAATTTTATTTTATTTTTGACTCTTTCCCTTTTACATTTTGATTTAAAAAAATGTGTAAAAAAAAAACCATCGCCGTCGATTAGATTTAGATACTTAAATAAATCATTATAAAAATAAATTAAAAAGTTTAAAAAACACTAGAAAAACACGCTTTGTTTTGAAACCTTATCGTGGTCAAAGTTCATCACAAGACCTTTCTAAAAAATCCTAACACGGTTATGATACGATGTTCCATCATGAAGATAGTTCGTATCTTCCGGCTCCATTATGAGATCAGTTTGACAGTACCATATTATTGTGTTGTCATCCAAACTACATACAACTGCCAATTTTCATGACGCTACGATCCTTGGAAGATGGTTAAATTAGTTAACTTGGATTTGATTACGTGTTAGTTAGTTACATACAGGTCGACCTAATAAAAGCGTATTAATACCTAAGTGTTAAATCAGCTACTAGTTGTATTTTAACTTTTATCAGAAAACATTACGTTATATAATTGATAACAAAACTATATAGTAATTTTTTGTCTACAGTAGTTCTAGATGATGGAGACGATCTCCTCAACACTGCACAGTCCCAGGCCTTAGCCCAATCAGGTAAGATACATTTATCTGAATACGATATAGACTTGCTACATAACGTTTCTATTAATCTCGCAAAACACAATGGTGGTTCGCAACTAAATTCCGAGCACAAGTACAGATGACAGAATGTCTACTTACCTGAATCTGTCTAATTTGTCAATAGAATATTTGCCTTCTACTATTGTGATAAGGTTGAAAATCAATTGCAGAAATTTGACAGATTGTGGTAACTTTATCTGCCGTCGTTTGTACGTGACCGGTACTACCCTACCTAGCCCAGCGATCTGCGCAATATATCTTGAACACAAAAAAATGCGAGAAATAGTTCTTTTTTTTTAATCTTTTTTGATGAGAAACGGAGATTTGATCAAACATGATCATGCCATCTCCATTAGGTTTACAAAAGTGTATATTACAACTAGCCTAAATTCGATAAATAGTTATCGTACCTATATTTTTTTTTCGTATAGACTTTGAAAACTTATCTACTTATGGCCGATTTCACAGGTTCCACATAAAGTTCTAGATAGCTGTCTAACAGATAATGCCACATAAAAGTAGTCAAAATTAAAAACGGCTCTATAGCATTATCTATCGAAAAGTCACCTGGAACCTGTGGAACTGGCCCTTGATATTCAAAATATAGTTCATTTTATTTGTAAAGAACAACATTACTTGCTTGTCTATTAATCTATCTGCATCAAAATAATCAAAACAATCTTCATTTATAGGTGCCGAAGGAGATGGTTCTGACGGCTCAGCACTGTCGAACGCTTATGCTAATTCCCGTAAGAACTTTTTTTATAAATAATATCCATTTGTAAGATCTCAAAGAATATCTATGGTATATTGAAATATTCATCAGCAATGAAAATGTGCTAAGAAATCGTAATTGATGAAATATCACCAAAACTTTGTAATATAATTAATATTTATCGAAATTCTTAATATCAACAATTTTAATTCACCATTCATTGATATTTTTTTTGTACTTCATCATAAATTCGCTTCCCTACTTTTTACCAAAGAGATTCGTACCTAAAGAATCAGTTCGAAATTCAAAAAGCCACCGCGATAAAAACAAAAAAAAAAGAAAGAAAACGGCGGGAACATCTCTTATTTAGTTTTGGTGTTTTCTTATGCATTACAATGTTTGATGATTCTTTGTATAAAAGTAATTAATTGTGTAATTCTACAAAAAGTATTGTTATAACAGAGGCCGGTAGCGATGGATACGGTGATGATGGTGATGCAGAATCCCAAGCACTATCTAATGCTTACAGTGGTAAGAATTTCTAAATACGACATATTATTAAATACAAGATATAGCTCTAATATTCAAACTCTCAAGAATTTGTTTAGCTGAACGCGCAATTCTCAGGAACAAATTTTCTTGTGGTTTACATTTTAAAGTAAAACGGTTGAAATTATTTCGAAGTTGGCAAATGCGATTTTCGAAACGCCCATAGGTCATAAGCCACTTTTTCTCCTGATGCGTGAAGTAAAAGTTGCGTAGCATTTTGACATAACGTATAACGTGATATTACTATTCCTTTTGAGGAAAATATCTGGAAATACATTTCCATGATACCTATGTTCATATAATAATTTATTTCACAATTACAGGGGCTGGTGAAGATGGATCGTCAAATTCCATGGCTTCAGCTAACGCTGCCAGCAGTGAGTATATAAAATGCTACCTCTTATTTCGAGATATTTACTAAAATTAAATTACTCCCAAGGAAACTTCACTACGTCTCCAGTCAGCCATATATACTTCTATACTAATATAATAAAGTTTATTTAGGTACAAAGGCTCCGAAACTACTGAACTGATTTGAAAAAATCTTTCACTGTTGGAAAGAAAGACTATCCTCAAGTAACGTAGGCTATTTTTTATCCGAGTACGGACAGTAGTTCAAGACGCGGATGAGACCGCGGAAAAACAGCTAGTGTATAATATCATATGCAACTAAATTCCTCACACAAATATGCGCTTGTTGCTCATACCACTCCTTCGTACTACCACCCAAAAATGGTTTAAGCGAAGTAACTTGCGCAGTGTTATGTGACGACAAAAGGTTTGATGCGACTATAATGCGTAGCTCATAGTTAATAGACTGCTAAATAAGAAAAGTACAGACGACAGCACATCAAGTTACCACAATTTGTCAAATATCTGCAATCGATTTTCAACCTTATCACAATGGAGGTAGGTTAATGTTTGATTGGTAAAATTTGACAGACTCGTATCCGTTGACCTGCTGTCGTCTGTACCTACAAATGTTGGTCTTATTTTTGTAATATACATTTTTTTTGTTTTAACAGGAGCTGGTGGTCGTGGCAGAAACATAGCTCAGTCCCAAGCCCAAGCCGCTAATCGTAAGTACTAGCTAGTTGTCTCTCAAATCCTTTTTCCGCAAAAAAAATCCTGTGTACATTTTTTCTATAGGTTACTTTTCATTTAGCATTTATTACGAGGTTTACTTGCACCATCATTGAGTGGGGCCCATATTAAAACTTGCATGGAACTTGCTTCCTTGTTATTTACTGAAGGTAAATACGGGTCTCAATACAAACCTGCTTCGAACAGAAGGTTCTAAATGTGTTTATTTTATTCTACCTTATCTTTAGGAGGCTACGGTCAAGGTGCAGCACAGGCAGGATCGTATGCAGGGTCAGGAGATGATAACGGTGAGAAATTTACTTAGCTAGAACAAAAAATAATTAGTACCTAGTACTATTTATTTCTAATACGGCTTCTATACACTATTCTATAATAAAAGACGTGTATTAAATTTTCTTTCTCTTATTTTATTATAGGAATGTACACAAATCCATTCTGGGGCTTCGGTGAAGGTGAGACATTTAAATACTATGTAGATACAATATGCATTAAATGAGCGGTCACTTACATTTTGGCTAAATATGTTTTAATAATACTACTTACCTTTATTAAATTCACAGGAACATATTTTGGACCAAGAGGAAGATTTGGCGCACAATCCCGCTCCATGGCTTCTGGTAAACTTATTCATATACTCATTAAGGTGCATTCGACCACTAGAAGCGGGAAATTCAAATATAAAATGGTTTTTTTCATGTTTTACCTAAGTTAACATTCAATATGAGGCGTGATCTTATGATTGGCGGTTATAATATCCTTGTTTAACTCCGAAACTTCTTACAATTCAAATGTACCTAACTGTCGAAACTATGATATTTCGCAATAAAAAGTTTTTTACAGTTACATTTAAATTGTAAGAAGTTTCGGAGTTAAACAAGGACATCAGAAATTACTTTGTGGGATATTATAACCGCCAATCATAAGATCACGCCTCATATTGAATGTTAACTTAGGTAAAACATGAAAAAACCATTTTATATTTGAATTTCCCGCTTCTAGTGGTCGCATTCACCTTAAGACTATCATAGAGATGTCGAAAAATGAGAACAATAAAGTTTTTTTTTTTTGATGGATAATATTTTTTTTTTATTTCAGCCAATTCTGGTAGTAGAGGTGGCAGATCCCAATCGCAAGCAAGTAAGTGAAAACAACATATTTTTTGTTTCAAAGAAAATAAAATCTTTATCAAAGAAACCCACGTAAAGATTATATTTTAATG
The DNA here is from genome assembly GCA_002382865.2 of Heliothis virescens. Classification (NCBI taxonomy): domain Eukaryota; kingdom Metazoa; phylum Arthropoda; class Insecta; order Lepidoptera; family Noctuidae; genus Heliothis; species Heliothis virescens. Next base: position 5,654,331 of record NWSH02000008.1, read on the forward strand.
ACATACAATTCTCTGTTTGCAGTGGCTAATTCCTATGCTGGAAGTCGTAAAAGACCAGCTGTCAGACCAAATAGACCGAGACTAGGGTATATCCCAAGGCCAAGGATACCAATAGGTAATTCAAAGGAACAGAAAATCTAGAACTTTGGCAACTTTTGCTTTCACCAAGTTTAATTTAGGATTTACTGTATTTGTTATTACACTCTTCCACGTTATTGTAAGAGTAAGCTCACATCACTTATATTGCTTATTTTTTAACTTATAATAAACACATAGTAACAATAACTTTTTTCTGCAGCATAAATTTATTTGTAACTTTTATAAGGTGTAAAGGTAATTACATAAATAAGTTGCTATTATCTTAGGACTTGGACCAGTAGTGATCCGGCCATCAAAGAACCCAGGAGGACAGGGAGGATCTCAAGGAGGACAGGGTGGATCTCAAGGAGGACAGGGAGGATCTCAAGGAGGTCAAGGTGGTTCTCAAGAAGGACAGGGCGGATCTCAAGGAGGACAGGGTGGATCTCAAGGAGGTCAGGGTGGATCTCAAGGAGGTCAGGGAGGATCTCAAAGAGGACAGGGAGGATCTCAAGGAGGACAGGGTGGATCTCAAGGAGGACAGGGTGGATCTCAAGGAGGTCAGGGAGGATCTCAAGGAGGACAGGGAGGATCTCAAGGAGGTCAGGGTGGATCTCAAGGAGGACAGGGTGGATCTCAAGGAGGTCAAGGTGGTTCTCAAGGAGGACAGGGCGGATCTCAAGGAGGACAGGGTGGATCTCAAGGAGGACAGGGAGGATCTCAAGGAGGTCAAGGTGGTTCTCAAGGAGGACAGGGCGGATCTCAAGGAGGACAGGGTGGATCTCAAGGAGGACAGGGAGGATCTCAAGGAGGTCAAGGTGGTTCTCAAGGAGGACAGGGCGGATCTCAAGGAGGACAGGGTGGATCTCAAGGAGGACAGGGAGGATCTCAAGGAGGTCAGGGTGGTTCTCAAGGAGGACAGGGCGGATCTCAAGGAGGACAGGGTGGATCTCAAGGAGGACAGGGAGGATCTCAAGGAGGACAGGGTGGATCTCAAGGAGGACAGGGAGGATCTCAAGGAGGACAGGGTGGATCTCAAGGAGGACAGGGAGGATCTCAAGGAGGACAGGGTGGATCTCAAGGAGGACAGGGAGGATCTCAAGGAGGACAGGGTGGATCTCAAGGAGGACAGGGAGGATCTCAAGGAGGACAGGGTGGATCTCAAGGAGGACAGGGAGGATCTCAAGGAGGACAGGGTGGATCTCAAGGAGGACAGGGAGGATCTCAAGGAGGACAGGGTGGATCTCAAGGAGGACAGGGAGGATCTCAAGGAGGACAGGGTGGATCTCAAGGAGGACAGGGAGGATCTCAAGGAGGACAGGGTGGATCTCAAGGAGGACAGGGAGGATCTCAAGGAGGACAGGGTGGATCTCAAGGAGGACAGGGCGGATCTCAAGGAGGACAGGGTGGATCTCAAGGAGGACAGGGAGGATCTCAAGGAGGACAGGGTGGATCTCAAGGAGGACAGGGTGGATCTCAAGGAGGACAGGGTGGATCTCAAGGAGGACAGGGAGGATCTCAAGGAGGACAGGGTGGATCTCAAGGAGGACAGGGAGGATCTCAAGGAGGACAGGGTGGATCTCAAGGAGGACAGGGAGGATCTCAAGGAGGACAGGGTGGATCTCAAGGAGGACAGGGAGGATCTCAAGGAGGACAGGGTGGATCTCAAGGAGGACAGGGAGGATCTCAAGGAGGACAGGGTGGATCTCAAGGAGGACAGGGAGGATCTCAAGGAGGACAGGGTGGATCTCAAGGAGGACAGGGAGGATCTCAAGGAGGACAGGGTGGATCTCAAGGAGGACAGGGAGGATCTCAAGGAGGACAGGGTGGATCTCAAGGAGGACAGGGAGGATCTCAAGGAGGACAGGGTGGATCTCAAGGAGGACAGGGAGGATCTCAAGGAGGACAGGGTGGATCTCAAGGAGGACAGGGAGGATCTCAAGGAGGACAGGGTGGATCTCAAGGAGGACAGGGAGGATCTCAAGGAGGACAGGGTGGATCTCAAGGAGGACAGGGAGGATCTCAAGGAGGACAGGGTGGATCTCAAGGAGGACAGGGAGGATCTCAAGGAGGACAGGGTGGATCTCAAGGAGGACAGGGAGGATCTCAAGGAGGACAGGGTGGATCTCAAGGAGGACAGGGAGGATCTCAAGGAGGACAGGGTGGATCTCAAGGAGGACAGGGAGGATCTCAAGGAGGACAGGGTGGATCTCAAGGAGGACAGGGAGGATCTCAAGGAGGACAGGGTGGATCTCAAGGAGGACAGGGAGGATCTCAAGGAGGACAGGGTGGATCTCAAGGAGGACAGGGAGGATCTCAAGGAGGACAGGGTGGATCTCAAGGAGGACAGGGAGGATCTCAAGGAGGACAGGGTGGATCTCAAGGAGGACAGGGAGGATCTCAAGGAGGACAGGGAGGATCTCAAGGAGGACAGGGTGGATCTCAAGGAAATGGACTAAATAAAATAATAACAACCATAACTACTTCATCTGGATCTCAAAGCGGTAAGTGCTCGTCGTAAATTCTTTTATTTTATTTTAATGTAAATATTCATCCTGTTCATCGTCCATTAACCTATAACCGACCATTATTGAACATTGGCCTACCCCAGAGAGCACCAATCATACAAATATTAAATAATCTAATAAAAATTGCGTACATTTATTACACAGTCACACATTGTAAAGTCACTCATAAGGTGTGATGAAGGTGACCGAACTTTTGATCGAATATTATATTTACTGTGACCACCTACACATTACGTAACTGTTTTCCGTATTTTCTTAAGGTATCTAATCCTGGTATTTATTAACTTATTATCCTTTTTGTAATGCCTCAGGCATTTTCCGCCAGTCAATCTTTGACCATACCGTTATCGATAACATTGAAATTAAAAAATAAATTGAACATTTTCTAGTTGCGGTGTCTGGACAAGGAGGGTCAGCCACTAGTTCAGGCTCCTCAGAAGGTAAGCATGCATTTGTAGCTTTATACCTACGTTATTCTGTGGTATTCAATTACTAATAACTAAATTTATTTTCAAACTTGGCACTTACAGGTAGCAGTAAAGACGGAAAAACTTCGCAATCGACTAAGACATCAGGTAATTGTACTTATTTTTATTATAAAGTTATTCGGACCACATCGATGCAATTTGTCTAAAGAGTCTTGTTTTTAACTGACTTTCCTAAAAAGGAGGAGGCTCTCATTTCGGATGTTTGTATTTTTTATAATTGGGAGAGATAAGTCTTTTAGCATGCATATAACAATATCTGTATAAAGAAATGACACGGTAGCAAAAGTAGCAATTTTATTTGGATATACCACTAAACTTAAATGAATAAACATTCTACTCAACTCCAATCTGGACCAGATTCAAAAGAATTTTAATAACACTTTCACATGTTGCAGGCACTTCTTCAGGAAATGCATCAGCTGGCTCGACCGCTGGGACATCTTCAACAAGTAAGTAATGTATTCTTCTTAAACTATACGCAGATTTAAGGTGCTCCATAATATCTGAAAACACTATTAATAAAATAGGTGGTATATATAATATCTCAAAATGTATCAATCACTAGCTTCTGCCAGCGACTTCGTTCGCCAACGGGTCGCCATAATCAAAGATCTTTCCCTTCACTGCTCTGAAAAGTAAAGTATAACCATCTCAGGAGTATGAATAATAATTGTACCAAGTTTCATTACAATTCGTCCAATAGTTTTTGTTTCTATAACGGTTATACAGATAGACAGAGAGACAGACAAAAATTCTACTGATTGCTTTTTTGGCATCAGTATTGATCTTTAATCACCCCCAGATAGTTATTTTGGAAATATGTATATTTCATGTACAAAATTTACCTCTCTACAGATTTATTATAAGTAGATATAGATAGATATAGATAATTCCCAGCAAGCACTAACATTTGCAGATACATGGTTAATTACAAATTCTGTAGTAATTTAATATTTTTTTAGCAAACGAAACTTCTGAAACTGGACAATCAGGAGGTAAAAATCAACCGGGCAAGACCACTGTAACCGTTACAGATTCTTCTGGATCTCAAAGTGGTAAGCACTCATTTTACATGATCTGGAAAAGTGACATTTCCTAGGAGACAATAAAAATGCCATTATAATCAATGTCTAATCTTCTAGTTGTGGTATCTGGACCAGGAGGAACTGCTACTACATCAGGATCCTCAGATGGTAAGCAGTTGGTTTCATCTTCATATAATACGAGCAATTTTCCCGTAGTTTCACTTGCGTCCAGGCGAAACTGTTTTCCATACCCGGACAAATATTTGCTCAGGGATAGTCGCTCATATTCAGGGATTGTCTAGCTTCCCTACAGTGAAAGATTTTTTTAGATCGGTCCATTAGTTTCGGAGCCTTAAAAGTACAAACAAACAAAACTAGTTTCTATAATTTCACTTGCATTTTGAAAGTACCGCAAAACTATATTTTTTCGTTTCATTATAAAAAATGAATATTATTTCAATAACAAGACCATATTTTTTTTCCTACAGGCAATAACAAAGATGGAAACAAATCTGGAAAATCCACTTCTCAGACATCTGGTAATAAGGCTTTATTACATGCATGCTTAAAATATTTTGTAGTAACTGCACTTGATAAAAAGAGACTTAATACACACTTTTAATTCGCAGGCACATCTTCAGGAAATGCCTCAGGTAGTTCGACAGCTGGTACTTCGTCAACAGGTATGTGAAGTTCACGGCATACTCAGTTGTATTCATCACAGTAATAATTCTTTTAATACCGACATTTTTCCATTTACGATGTCGCAAGTTATACAAATGGGAATAATGGTAGGCTTTTGGCCGGTTTGCTTTCTTAACATTGTTTCCTTTTGTAGAAAACCGATCTTCTGAAACCGGACAGTCAGATGGAAATAATTCGAAAGGTAAACCTCAGTCGGATCAACCAGGCACAAAGACAACACTAACCATCACCGATTCCTCTGGATCTCAAAGTGGTAAGTACTGATGAAATGAAGAAATGTTACCTATCACACTAAGCCGAGTCTTAAGATTCGTAATTCATAAATGTTTAAACTTCCAGTTGTGGTGTCTGGAAAAGGAGGGATAGCAATTACTTCAGGCTCCTCAGAAAGTAAGTCTGCATTTATTTTTTACCCTTATACATTGTGTTGTTAGATAGACACAATCAGTCTGTACCATAGTTTCCTACTAACTAATTATATTTTCGAAACTTTCTTGCAGCTGCATCTAAAGATGGGCAGAATTCACAATCGACTAAGACTTCAGGTAATGACGATGGTACAGTACAGTAGGAGCATGCTTTGAAATGATAAATCTATTAACACTCTGTTCAAGAAGAGTGCGACTTATAGACCTAGAAATTCATTATATCATATGGATGTTTCGATATATTAGAAAGTTTACATTTAGTAAAATACACACACATACATAAATAGACAATGGGTAGAGGACATCATTCACTTTTTATATTTCGCAGGCACTTCTTCAGGGAATGCTTCAGGAAGTTCAACCGCTGGGACATCATCAACATGTATGTAAAGAATTGAATTTCTTATCCTTGCTTTCTTAAATCTTAAATGGAAATGTAGATTTCAAATCCAAGCGTCCTTGACCCTGATTGATTTTTCCAGCAAACAATACTTCTGAAACCGGCCCATCAGGTGGAGACAACTCACAAGGCAAAAGTCAACCAAGCACGCCAGGAACGAAAACAACAATAACTATAACTGGAGCCACTGGATCTCAAAGCGGTTGGTACTCTATTTTTAACCGACTTCAAAAAAAAGGAGGAAGTTTACAATTCGACCGTATATATATTTCTTTTTTAAGTGACATTTTGCACAAGCTTTTCGCCCATCCAATATTAATAAATGTTTAATCTTCTAGTTGTGGTAACTGGAAAAGGAGGAAGCGCCACCACATCAGGCTCCACAGAAGGTAAGCAAATAGTCTTCCTACAGTTTAAGCTATAAATTAAGCACCCTAGTACTACGAATGGAACTGGAATGAAAAACGTATACGAAAAAACAGAAATATTCAGTATTAACAACATACTCTTAATTCTAACTAAGAGAAGCTTTGAATAAAATTAGATGTCCATATCTACAGAATAATTTAAGCGATAAACCTCATATGAACTCAATAACAGTGAAATAATTTTCTTTCCTTCAGGCAACACTAATGACGGAGACGGATCAGGGAAATCAACTTCTCAGACTTCTGGTAATGACTTAACTAAATTAAAACTTTATATAATCACCATCATACAAGCAATGTATTAAATGTCGATTTTCATTTGCAGGTACTTCTTCAGGGAACGCTACAGCATCCACGAACAGTGGAAGTTCTACAAAAGGTATATTTTTTGTTACATGTCTTATTGTTAATCTACTCATAGCTTCTGTGATTTTGTAGGAGTTACAGAAGTACAATTACAGTCTTAGAATTGTGGACAAGCATTGTACGAATCATGATTAACATAAAAACCGAATTATTCATAACACTACGTTTAAATATACGATTATTAATTGAGGTATTTCTAGGTTTCACCGACATGTCGAGGGGACTTATCCCTGCACTCGTAAAAAATTGCCGAAATATCAGCCTCATGGGAATCCAATTTTATTTTTATCATTTTTATAAGTCGAACGGTTTATGCATGGTGTAGTTAAAAAGCATACACATTTCATTTCCTTCATAGACATTTCTTTTTTAGTGACCAAGACCAGTGAGTCAGGTGATGTATCAAATGACAACAAGCCAACAGATAGCAACAAACCGACTGATAACAACAAAAATAATCAATCAAGCGACGAAAATCAAACTGAAAACATAAAGAATGAGCAATCAGGTGAAAACAACCAGACTGGTGATGATAATAATGAGCAATCAGGTGAAAACAGCCAAACTGATGATGCAACGAACAACAACCAGAGTGATGACAAAAATAATAACCAATCTGATGACAACAAACAAACTGGTGATGGAGATAATAACCAATCCGCTGACATCAATCAGAGTGGTAACAATCAATCATCAGGCGACAACAAACAGTCCGGTGATGGAAATAATGAGCAATCAGGTGACAACAACCAAACTGATGATGAAAATAATAACCAATCTGATGACAACAAACAAACTGGTGATGGAGATAATAACCAATCTGCTGACATCAATCAGAGTGGTAACAATCAATCATCAGGCGACAACAAACAGTCCGGTGATGAAAATAATGAGCAATCAGGTGAAAACAGCCAAACTGATGATGCAACGAACAGCAACCAGAGTGATGACAAAAATAATAACCAATCTGATGACAACAAACAAACTGGTGATGGAGATAATAACCAATCTGCTGACATCAATCAGAGTGGTAACAATCAATCATCAGGCGACAACAAACAGTCCGGTGATGGAAATAATGAGCAATCAGGTGAAAACAGCCAAACTGATGATGAAAATAATGAACAGCCAAGCGACAACAACCAAACTGATGATGCAACGAACAACAACCAGAGTGATGACAAAAATAATAACCAATCTGATGACAACAAACAAACTGGTGATGGAGATAATAACCAATCTGCTGACATCAATCAGAGTGGTAACAATCAATCATCAGGCGACAACAAACAGTCCGGTGATGAAAATAATGAGCAATCAGGTGAAAACAGCCAAACTGATGATGCAACGAACAACAACCAGAGTGATGACAAAAATAATAACCAATCTGATGACAACAAACAAACTGGTGATGGAGATAATAACCAATCTGCTGACATCAAACAGAGTGATGGTGAAAACAATCAGCCATCAGACGACAATCAACAGTCCGGTGATGAAAATAATGAGCAATCAGGTGACAACGACCAAACTGATGATGAAAATAATAACCAATCTGCTGACATCAATCAGAGTGAAAACAATCAGCCATCAGGCGACAACAAACAGTCCGGTGATGAAAATAATGAGCAATCAGGTGACAACAAACAAACTGGCGATGAAGATAATAACCAATCTGCTGATATCAATCAGAGTGGTAACAATCAATCATCAGGTGACAACAAACAGTCCGGTGATGAAAATAATGAGCAATCAGGTGAAAACAGCCAAACTGATGATGCAACGAACAACAACCAGAGTGATGACAAAAATAATAACCAATCTGATGACAACAAACAAACTGGTGATGGAGATAATAACCAATCTGCTGACATCAATCAGAGTGGTAACAATCAATCATCAGGCGACAACAAACAGTCCGGTGATGAAAATAATGAGCAATCAGGTGAAAACAGCCAAACTGATGATGCAACGAACAACAACCAGAGTGATGACAAAAATAATAACCAATCTGATGACAACAAACAAACTGGTGATGAAAATAATAACCAATCTGCTGACATCAATCAGAGTGAAAACAATCAGCCATCAGGCGACAACAAACAGTCCGGTGATGAAAATAATGAGCAATCAGGTGACAACAAACAAACTGGCGATGAAGATAATAACCAATCTGCTGATATCAATCAGAGTGGTAACAATCAATCATCAGGTGACAACAAACAGTCCGGTGATGAAAATAATGAGCAATCAGGTGAAAACAGCCAAACTGATGATGCAACGAACAACAACCAGAGTGATGACAAAAATAATAACCAATCTGATGACAACAAACAAACTGGTGATGAAAATAATAACCAATCTGCTGACATCAATCAGAGTGAAAACAATCAGCCATCAGGCGACAACAAACAGTCCGGTGATGAAAATAATGAGCAATCAGGTGACAACAAACAAACTGGTGATGAAGATAATAACCAATCTGCTGATATCAATCAGAGTGGTAACAATCAATCATCAGGCGACAACAAACAGTCCGGTGATGAAAATAATGAGCAATCAGGTGAAAACAGCCAAACTGATGATGCAACGAACAACAACCAGAGTGATGACAAAAATAATAACCAATCTGATGACAACAAACAAACTGGTGATGAAAATAATAACCAATCTGCTGACATCAATCAGAGTGAAAACAATCAGCCATCAGGCGACAACAAACAGTCCGGTGATGAAAATAATGAGCAATCAGGTGACAACGACCAAACTGATGATGAAAATAATAACCAATCTGATGACAGCAAACAGAGTGATGGTGAAAACAATCAGCCATCAGGCGAAAGTAAACAGATTGATGATGAAAGTAACCAACCAGGTGACAACAAACAGTCCGGTGATGAAAATAATGAGCAATCAAGCGGAGACAACACGAAAGACAAAAGTGAACCGAGCAAACCAGGGAATAAGACAACTGTAACCATAACCGGTTCCTCTGGATCTCAAAGTGGTAGGTACTTTATTTGGAAAAGTGACGCATTTCACACAGCGGTTAAGCATTGCCAATCAACGTGCTGCCAGCCTCTTGGGTACATTATCGAGTGACAGCGATATTTTTTGATGCGCTGTATTAGATTTAAGCTGTATATATAAGAAAAGTTTTAGTCATAGTAAGAAAAATATATTTTTATTAATAACTAATGTCTAATCTTCTAGTTGTTGTAACCGGACAAGGAGGAAGTGCCACTACATCAGGCTCGTCAGATGGTATGCAAATAGTTTTCCTACAATTTAAGCCACATTTTAAGAAACCTGAAACAATTGTTTTAGCAAACATCGTGAAAAAGAGAATGGAATGCAAAAAGTATTATATTTTTTTGATACGTTCTGAAGGAGTCAATATAAAAAGCAAATTATTTAAACGAAAAACCTCGTATAGTATCGAAAATAAATCAAAAACTTTCTTTGCTGCAGGTACCTCTCAAGATGGAAACGGATCTGAGAAATCAACTTCGCAGACTTCTGGTAATGATTCCTTTACCAAATAATAATTTTGCCTGTCTATATTCCTTCATTGTCAACCTAAAATATTTAAATGATCTGCACTGGACATTAACCACAACTGGAAAAATAAGGGTTACACTAATACCTCACTTATTTGCAGGCACATCATCAGGAAACGCTACAGCTGGCTCGACTGCTGGAAGTTCCATAACAGGTAAATTTTTTAACCAATTTTTCATAAACCTAGTCTTAACTCAAACAAATAAACTATATCTTCATGAAAGAGAAGATAAAATTTCTAGTAGAATCATACAATTAATATAAATATAACCATACAATTAATAACTAAACAAAAACATTTTATTATTTGATCGCCACATTTTTTGCTTCCTAACCATTTATTTTTTAGTGGTCAAGATCAACGAGACAGGTGATGTTACACAAATAAACAAACAGCCTGGCGGCAACCAGAACAAGCAACCAGGTGACAACAAACAGCCTGGCGACAACCAGAACAAGCAACCGGGTGACAACAAACAGCCTGGCGACAACAAACAGCCTGGCGGCAACCAGAACAAGCAACCAGGTGATAACAAACAGCCTGGTGACAACCAAAACAAGCAACCGGGTGACAACAAACAGCCTGGCGACAACCAGAACAAGCAACCAGGTGACAACAAACAGCCTGGCGACAACCAGAACAAGCAACCAGGTGACAACAAACAGCCTGGTGGCAACCAGAACAAGCAACCAGGTGACAACAAACAGCCTGACAACAACCAGAACAAGCAACCAGGTGGCAACAAACAGCCTGGCGATAACCAGAACAAGCAACCAGGTGATAACAAACAGCCTGGTGGCAACCAGAACAAGCAACCTGGTGATAACAAACAGCCTGGAGACAACCAGAATAAGCAACCAGGTGATAACAAACTGCCTGATGGCAACCAGAACAAGCAACCTGGTGATAACAAACAGCCTGGAGACAACGAGAACAAGCAACCAGGTGATAATAAACAGCCTGGTGGCAACCAGAACAAGCAACCTGGTGATAATAACCAGCCTGGAGACAAACAGAACAAGCAACCAGGTGATAACAAACAGCCCGGCGATAACCAGAACAAGCAACCAGGCAATAACAAACAACCTGGCGACAACCAGAACAAGCAACCAGGGACTAAGACAACTGTAACCATAACCGATTCCTCAGGATCTCAAAGTGGTAGGTACTTCATTTGGAAAAATGACATCGTACCCAAGCATTTGGAAGATCCCATATATATTTCATAATATATGTACAATGTACATATTTACATTTTACTTAGTTCTAAACCAAGGTCTGATTTTCATTTAACACAGCGGTTAAGCATTGCCATTCAACGTCCTGCCAGCATACATTACGCCTGGTATTGGATTTAAGTTGTATTTAAAAGAAAAGTTTTAGTTATAGTAAGAAATATATTTTTATTAATATCTAATGCCTAATCTTCTAGTCGTTGTAACCGGACCAGGAGGAAGCGCCACTACATCAGGCTCGTCAGAAGGTAAGCAAATAGTTAAACCATAATTTAAGCTACATTTTAAGAACTCCAGCACTAATTTTCTAACAAACGTCTCGTCTCGGAATGCAAAAAGCAAATGAACGTTTTATAATTTTTTACATAGGTTGGAGTCAACATAAAAAGCTATTTTTTTTACCGAATAACCTCGCATAGAATCCAAAATCAATAAAAGTAATATTTTGTTTCCTTCAGGTACTACCCAAGATGGAAACGGATCTGAGAAATCAACTTCGCAGACTTCTGGTAATGATTCCTTTACCAAATAATAATTTTGCCTGTCCATATTCCTTCATTGTCCAACTGAAATATTTAAATAATCCGCACTGGACATTAACCTCAACTGGAAAAATAAGGGTTACACTAATACCTCACTTATTTGCAGGCACATCATCAGGAAACGCTACAGCTGGCTCGACTGCTGGAAGTTCCATAACAGGTATATTTTTTTACCAATTTTTCATTAAACTAGTCTTAACTCATACAAAATTACTATATCTTCATGAAAGAGAAGTTAAAATTCCTCGTAGAATCAAAGACATAACTGACGATATAACCATACATATTATTAACTAGCTTCTGCCCGCGACTTCGTACGCGGACCATGTCGCTTATGCCAGCGACAATGGGTCGTCAAAATCAAAGATCTGGAACGTCTGATGTCGAATTTTAGGAGTCCGAGGAAAAAACTGGTTGCGCGAGACGATTCGAGACGTTTCAGATCTCTCATTTTTGTAAGTCAAACAACTTTTACTAAAATGACACTTTTACTAAAATAATCATTCAAATCCGTTCAGTAGTTCTGAACTACTTCAATAACGAATTACTTCCATACAAACTTTCAACCCCTGTTTTACACTCCTAGAGGTAGATTTTGGTAAAATCCGCTCTTAGATAATGTCTACACCCTATGACGGACCTATTTGCTAAATTTCATGTCTCTTACTTCAAAAACATAGGACTTCGATACAAACTATCAACCCCCGTTTTACACCCCTAGGGGCTGATTTTCGTAAAATCCGTTCTTCAATAATTTCTACACCCTATAACGGATCTATCTGCTAAATTTCATGTCTCTTACTTCAAAAATATAGGACTTCGATACAAACTCCCAACCCCCGTTTTACACCCTTAGGGGTGGATTTTCATAAAATCCATTCTTAAATAATGTCTACAGCCTTTCACGGATCTATTTGCTAAATTTCATGTCTCTTACTTTAAAAATCATTGAACTTCCATACAAATTACCAAACCCCTTTTTTACCCCTTAGGGGTGGAATTTCAAAAAAATGTTTCTTGGAGTATTTTTACACCCTGTAAGGAACCTACTTGCCAAATTTCAAGTTAGTAGGTGTTATAGTTTCTGAGATTTCGTCATTAATCAATTTGCTTTCATATTACCGCGGTTTTACTCGCGTCCCGTGGGAACGACTTGCCGTACCTGGATAAAACATAGCCTATGTTACCCGCGGATAGTGTAGCTTCCCA
>NWSH02000008.1:5675614-5691771 GCA_002382865.2 Heliothis virescens
GGTGGCAACACGCAGCCTGGTGGCAACACACAGCCCGGCGGCAACACACAGCCCGGCGGCAACACACAGCCTGGCGGCAACACACAGCCTGGCGGAAACACACAGCCCGGCGGAAACACGCAGCCTGGTGGCAACACGCAACCTGGTGGCAACACGCAGCCTGGTGGTAACACGCAGCCTGGTGGTAACACGCAGCCTGGTGGTAACACTCAGCCCGGCAGCAACACGCAGCCTGGTGGCAACACGCAGCCTGGTGGAAACACACAGCCCGGTGGAAACACTCAGCCCGGCGGCAACACGCAGCCTGGCGGCAACACGCAGCCTGGTGGCAACACACAGCCCGGCGGAAACACGCAGCCTGGTGGCAACACGCAGCCTGGTGGCAACACGCAGCCTGGTGGCAACACGCAGCCTGGTGGAAACACACAGCCCGGTGGAAACACGCAGCCTGGCGACAACCAGAATAAGCAACCGGGTGATGGAAACAATGACCAATCAGGTGAAGATACTGACGACGGAAGTTCAGAACAACCTGGGGATGATATTGACGGTAGCAGGGGTTGTGGGGTCAATAATGATGGAAACGACGAAGAATCAGATGATGCTGACCAATCAGGTTCGCATACATTTGTGCTTTATTTCTTACTTCTTTGCACTATTCAGTTTTTTTGGACCAAAGTGAATTTAAATTTTCTTTTTACCGAGTGTAACTCGCAATGCAAACAAGCTTTGCGACAATCTTTTACATCACAGCCTTGAACAGTTTTATTCAAAGATATCTTCCTAACAAAATGTTAAATATAAGTAGCAAGTTTCTTTTGTTTAGTAATGATTTAATTTTATGAACAGGAGATGATCAGACGGGGTCTGGTGATGACACAAATGTACAAGGTGATGACTCCGATGATTCTGAGGAACAAAATCGAAATGTTAACGATGATGATGGATCTTCAAATGGAAATAAAAGACCTCGTAGAACACGAAGGCCTAGAAGACGGTTAAGGCGCATCATCAGGCGGAGATCTGGTGCAGATGATCCTAGCCCAATAATTAAAGGCTTCCCCATAAGAGGCGTCCCATTAAACGACTTCATAAAAGAAATCTTCCCTAATAGAGATGTCGCTTTAGAAGAATACGAACGATATGTTCGTGGTCCCTACAGGAGGGGTAAGTTGTATCCATTTGCCTTATTTATTTCAGACATAGGTACGTCGAAACAACTGTTTTTTTTGCTGATATTTTTACTAGTCAGCAAAGCTTTCCTTTGTATATCTTATTATTTTGACAACTGGTAAGCAATTGATGACCCTTTCGTTAGTTAAATCATGCAAGGACGTCGAGCTATTCTGAAACAGTTTGGCTACAAAAATATCAGTATATATAATAGATATACATATACGTACATACAAGCAACACCTATAAATCTACCAGATTTCATCAATCGGCCGGGCGGTCTCTCAAATGGATTTGGAATCATTGCTGCCACCCACAAAACCATTTCGGAATCCAAGCTCCCGTGCATGACAGTCGCCTTCCTATTTTTTATGATCCAAATGTAATTCTATTCTTTCTTTCAGCTCGTGCGAATAGAAGAAAGCGTAGGACAAGAAAGCTTTGCGCTTGCAAGAATCAAGTACCAGCTAACTAGACTTGCTTCATATAATGGTTTGTATGCTTAACTATTAATTCAAACTTCCTTATTATGTAGTTTTATTCTGTACAACATTTTAAGCTGGCTCGAAATAAGTATTCTGTGTTTTCCTGTATGTTCATTGAAGATGATCAAGCCTTACTTCAAATAAGAGAGTACCATTTCATTCAAAATATATAGTTATCATACTAATTTTTGTTTTTTTTTTCAGTACGTCCAAATACCTGAAGGAAAAGCGAAGAAACAATACAAAGACTGCGGCAAGAAAATGGACTCCGAGTTATGAATACATATTTAAATAATCTTATATCACTTTTTAATCGCAATAAATTAAACCAAGCATGATAATTTTCTGTTTTATTTGCTAAAGAACTTCCAATTTTTTCATCCTTTGCTCACGAAGACAGTGTATGTACAGACGACAAGACATCAAGTTACCACAATCTGTCAAATTTCTGAAATAGATTTTCAACCTTATGACAATAGAGGTAGGTTAATGTTCGATTGGTAAAATTTGACAGATTCGGGTAGGTTGACCTGCTGTCATCTGTACGTAGACGTACATATTGGCTCATAAACGTTTCCCTCATTACCTACTTTTATTACAAATTCCCTTTACACACTAATAAGTCACTTATATAAGAAGACTTGTTTAAAATGCTAAACTAAAATGACTAACCAGAAAATGCTATACTCTGTCAGAAACTGATTCAATTAGCTATTTTACAAATTGACTATCTTAGCTTTTTTCAACGTCAAAACTAACTAGAAAAACTAAAAGACTAAAGGAAAAACATCTAGGAAACTGTACCTTAAGAAGAAACGGATAGAATAGTTTCATGAAAAAAATAATAAGTCCGTTTTTTAGATATCCCAAAATTAATGAACACGTTTTTTTATTTTCTGGCACAAACAAATTACAACGAAAATGCAACACGTTTGAATGTTGTGTTACGTCACTTCTTGGTATAAATTTTACTAAAACGTGACGTCATAAGCCCCCACTTCAAACCTTTATTGCGTTATATCTCATTAAATATTCAGTGTTTTGTTAAAATAAAAAAAAACGTGTATTTTTGCTAATCTAAAAGACAGGCTAATTAGAATCACTATCTTTTAAGCATCATCAATCATCATGCCTATTTCGCAGAAGAGAAGATGATTTCCTATCCAAAAACTATTAGCCATTTTAAAAGCGATATGGTATTGAAATCGTAGAGTCATCATAACACATTGGGCGGTGTCAACAAAAGCTTATATACTAGATGGTTAATGAACTAGAAAAATAATTAAGGAACAAAAAATATACTTGAATAAATAAATATTTACAGAAATTATAGTAAAAATATTTATTCTAAAGTCTTCTCCACTCAACTGGGTGCAGGAAGAAAGTTACAGGCAGTTGGAGCAGTTACCATACCATACTTCTTCATTACTTCTATTTGTATAAAAGCTGATTCACTCATAAAACAGTAGCTTATAGGCTTTAAGTAAGATCAACTAAACAAACTTCTCAGTTTTAAAATTTTAATGACCACGGTGACTGTATTCATGTAACAAAATCAGTCAGCTGCGCAGGACATATTATAGAGCACAAGCATTTGGGCAGACTCAAGTGCACTCGCTATTCCTTTACTCCCTTTACTCTCCATAGCTATCCAAAATTGTGATTAGCCTTTACCCTCCTCCAAATAATTACTATACCTAGTACCTATGATAAGATGTAGAAGCTACGAGACTTTCTTAGGTATCTCTAATGACCGAAAATCATATGAAATGAATGACCATTCATTTGTTTATGCCATTGACCTGAAAGTTGAAGTACCTCGGCTTCATATTTTCTGATGGGGGTACTTAGTTACAATGAACGAGAGAAAGGTGCAGCAGCGGGTTCTTCAGGGCACATACGGATTTAGATCCATGAACAAACTATAAGTATACCTTAACTTAGTTTATCTGTACATCATGTACTGGTGTTACTTAGAAAGGAATTGTATACATATGTATACACCGTGTTCCTGAGGATATGCATTAATTTTGAATAATACTTCTATAGCTCTTGTTAAACATTTCATACAAAAGAAGTAGTAGTTTAAATGGCATAGTTTTTATGTTATTGGTAATTTAAGTTTAACCAATTTAATTAGGTATGTTGTGCTTTAAGAAAGTCTTTATTTGTGAGATGTTGCCACTTTGTGCAGCCAAAACTATCAAAGAGGTAGGTATAAAGTAAAGAGTAATTCATATTACATAAATTTCATCTAAGCATTAAGTTTGTATATATTTTTTTTTATTGGAATTCGTAAAAGTTTCCATAGCAAATAAAACCGGCCAAGTGCGAGTTGGATTCGCGCACGAAGGGTTCCGTACCATTATCTATGAAAAAAGTACAATAGGTATGGTCAAGTGTGAGTTACTTAAGTTGCACAATATTTCTAATAGATGGCGCTACTAGAATACAATTTTGCAATTTTAATATAAACAACAGCCTTAATTTTTTTTTATTTTTAGTATTTGTTGTTATAGCGGCAATGGATATACATCATTTGTGAAAATTTCAGCATTCTAGCTATCACGGTTAATGAGATTCAGCCTGGAGACAGACAAGGAGACAGACAGACAACGAAGTCTTAGTAATAGGGTCCCGTTTTACCCTTTGGGTACGGAACCCTAAAAATGGTCAATTCAATGATCTGAATAACATGCCGAAGTTAATGTATAACCTTAGGAACACGGTGTATAAAAATTCCTCTTCACTGCTCAGCTCCTTTTGATTGTAGCGTGATGAAAAGTATAATATAACCAGCTCAGGAATATGAATAATAATTGTACCAAGTTTCGTTAAAATCCGTCAAGTAATTTTTGTTTCTATAACGATTATACAGACAAACAGACAGACAGACAAAAAGTCTACTGATTGCATTTTTGGCATTAATATCGATCCCTTATTACCCCCTGACAGTTATTTTGGAAATATATTTATTTACAGAGTTGACCTCTCTTCAGATTTATTATAAGAGTATGGGACGCGGGTGAAACCGCTGGCGGAAGTTAGTTAATTATATATATAGTTACTATGTTGTCAAATACATGACTAATAGATATTATCAATAAATATAATAGAATAAATATTTCACTTATATTCCGTACCCACGATATAATAATAAATAAATGACGCTCGATTTATACCAAAACATGAGTCACGAATAATCATGATACACTAATAAATTTAATTGCTATATTGTCTTATAATATTATCTATAAATATAGCATTTCACTGCTACTTATTATAACAAAAGCATTCGCGATGGCGAAGCATCGGTACCTGCTATATGCTTTTGTCATTATCTTCGCAATTGGTAAGTACCAATGTATCTATACCTTAAAATACACTTGGATGTGTTACAGTCTTACAAATGAATTGGTGACTGTCTTGGACTTGGTGCAGGATAATTTTCGCATAATTTTTTAGGGCTTGAAGTCTTTTCTGCATTCTTGTGAGATGTTATAAAAAATCACATAATTAAGCCCCATATTCACGGTTAATTTTTGTTCATAAGCAAAGTTGCATCAACATGTTCTTTGCAACATGTAAGAAAGAAAGAAAGAAGAGAGAAGATTAAGAATACGGTGCTTTATTAACGCAAGAACTATAGCTTGTACTCTTGAGAAATACAGCACTCAAAAACCCTATAGTTTTTATAATAGCAAAACATGTAAAAGTGTTTTCGTCAGCAACAAATTAATATTTGAAACTCGTCGAGAGATACAACACCATAAAGAAATAAACTATGAGTAAATAGGTTGATCGTTTATAACTTTTTGAATTTTCATGAATCATTCTGAATTTTCAGTTCAAAGTCATGCAAGCAATACTGCACAAATAACTCAAGTTGAGACCAATGTTTACGCTCAAAATGGACAAACTGAAACCACTGTTTCAAGGCCTGGAAATAAATCTAAAGGTTGTGAGTAATATATTTTTAGATATTTTAGGTGGATCGAGAATTTTATTTTCTGTTCGTATTGATGGTTAATTATTGTTTCGTAAAAAGTACAAGAGTTTTCTAATCAAAGAACATGCCACTCTCTCTCCATTAGAATGCTTCATTGTCCCAAAGTAACGCAGGCTTTATTTTTTCTGATGAGAATAAGTGGTTTTAAAAATACGTTTTGTCTAGGTAATGCAGGTTCTAAGACAATGGTAGACGACGATGATCAGGATTCGACCGGGCAGAACTCAGGTCAAAAAGGTAATCAGAATTCTGGTCAAGGAGGTAATAAGGGCAACAGTCAAGGAGGTAATAAGGGCAACAGTCAAGGACGTAATCAGAACAAAGGTCCTGGAGGTAATCAGAACAATAATCAAGATCGAAATCAGAATAAGAACCCAAACACAGGTAATCGAGACAACAACCAAAGAGGTAATCAAGACGACAACCAAGGAACGAATCGAGGCAGCGGTCAGGGCAATAATCAAGGGTCTAATCAGGACAACGATGAAAGAGATAATGATAATAACAATCAAGGAGGTAATCGAAACAACGATAGACGAGGTAACAACGATCGAGGAAGTAGTAGAAACAATGGTCAGGACAACAATCAAGGGCGTAATCAGGACAACGATGAAGGAGATAATGGGAATAATAATCCAGGAGGCAATCGAAACAACAATCAAAGAGGTAACGACGGTAGAGGAGGTTATGGAAACAATAGTCAGGACAACAATCAAGGCGGTAATCAGGACGACGATGAAAGAGGTAATGGAAATAACAATCAAAGAGGTAACGGTGATCGAGGAGGTTATGGAAACAATGGTCAAGGAGGTAATAGAAACAGTGGTCCGGGCAACAATCAAGGACGTAATCAGGACAACGATGGAAGAGATAATGGGAACAACAATCCAGGAGGAAATCGAAACAACAATCAAAGAGGTAATCGAGGTAACGATCAAGGCGGTAATCGTGGCAATGACCAAAGGCGTGGTGATCGACAGTCTGGTCCCGGAATAGACACAGATTATATTATTTACGACGAAAATGACCCTCTAAGAAACCGACGAGGGGATCGCAGATATATTTCAGATGATGAATACGGTATTGGGCGCCACCGTAGACGAAAGTTTAGATCTAACCATAGAAGGGGGTATGATAAAACGTATTACCTCAAAGAAAGGATAGTTGGTGACGGTGTGAAGCGAAAGATTTACCGTAAGTTTTTCTTTTGCAATCTTTAAATTCTTACTTTATTTTATTCTGTTACCAGTACTTGTTATCATCTGAATTACCTCATTCGTAACAAGCATTAATCTATAATTAAATGGTTTAATATGTTTTGCCATAACTTTTACACAAATTATTATTATAATAAGTAAGTGAAATATAAATAAAATACCTTAGATTTTTAATTACTTTAGGTAAGGCAAAACCCTGGTACCTACTTAAAATGAAGCAAAGGTGAAAAGTACTAAAGTACAACAAATCATGAATATTGTTTATAATTATCAGTTTGTAATAATCAATGCTTTTCTTTTCCATGTACCATCATCCTCATCGTTGGACGAAATACGTGCTCATTAGGGAAAGAAAGGGAGCATGATAGAGGCCACTTTTTAGATCGTATATTTGGGGGTTAACATAAAAAATATACTTCCAAACAAAGTTATAAAAGCATCTTTGTAACATATGATTAAATGAAATAAACGGGTCTAATGTGGTTTTCATTTTTAAAGAACTTTCAACAAACTATATCTCATCATCACATACTTATAATAAATCTGAAGAGAGGTCATTTCTGTACATAAATATATTTTCAAAATAACTACCAGGGAGTGATTAGAAATCGATACGGATGCAAAAAATCAATCAGTAAAATTTTTGTCTTTCTGTCTGGATTTTAACGAAACTTGGTACAATTATTCCTCATACTCCTGTGCAGGTTATAGTACACTTTTTATCATGCTACAATCAATAGAAGCAGAGCGGTGAAGGGAAATGTTGGGAAACGGGAGAAGTTACTCCATTTTTTATTAAGCTCCCGTCGCGTGTGCAACCTTGATGGTCAAAGCTGCACAGAAATCATGTATGACGGAAATGATGCAGGCTACTTTGTATCTGGGAGGTGGAAAGACGTTCTCTCGGAAAGTGAGACCGCTGATTTAGAAATAAAATAAGACAACAAAACATTACATTTATTCTACCAATAACTTTCCGCCTACATAAAAATATTGCAAATTCCGTGTATTATCTCATAAATATTAGGCTGAATACTGTGAATTGGTACAAACATAGTATCGTAAAAAAATATCTAAAATATTACGTAAATATTACATCCACAGGCCTAAAATTACTTTGTTCACGGTAAACGGATTGGCTGGCCATGCTTTGAATATCAAAGTGGGTTTAAAAAAAATTCACCGTGTCTTTGAAGGCATGGAGACGTGATAGATTCCATATAATGGCATCGGATACAAGACAGAAGGCCGTCTTCCAAACCAAATCTAATTTAAAAATAAATAACCCTCCGAAGAAAACATACGTGTGTTTAGGGTTGAAGAAACTGGGGGAAATATGGTGATACTACTTTGTGTAGTTCCAGTAAAAAGTTATAGATTTGGAAGGATCCAAATATATAATTTTTTCCTTTGTTCCTTTCTTAAAATAAGAGTGTAAATAAAGGAAAGTCTAATACGGCCCTCATAAAATGGAATTCACACAATGTTATTAAAGTCAGTAAGCTTAACATTACAAAATACTATTTAGTAAACAATATAAGTAAGCAATTAAATCGTGATACCTCTCGTGTTAATTTCGCCTTTAAGACTATACTGGGTGAACTATCAAATGTTTGTACAAGGCAACGTTTTGCTAGACATTTACATAAACACGACGTGTTTAGAGCGTGAATGCAGATAAAATGCTATAACATTGAGTAATTGTTGTAAGTTCGAAAGGCAAGAACAATTCGATCCAAGGAACAAAATACTCCAATTAATTTATTTTGTGTCCATCTATATTATAATAATGCATTGCAGCCCACCCATGTAGTTCAAGACTAGCTTCTGCCTGCGATTTCACTCGCTTCCAGAGGGAAACATTTCCCGTACCCAGATAAAAAGTAGCCAAAGTGTTATTTTGATATATTACGCTACATATTACTACTAAACTACTAAGTAATGTAATGTGATTAATTTTTATGCCCAGATGTTCTACACAATATTAACATTGTTTTAGAATAAATGAATGAATGAAAGTTTCATAAAATCATTTACGTGAAAGCAGAAAAAACTTCCATACATAAAAAAACGCGTTTATAACATTATTAGTAAGATAAGATAGCTCCTTTACACTTCAGGAAAAGATAAAGTAACTACACACAATAAACTATACCTACCTTCATATTTGTATGACATATTCACCCTTCAAAAGAGCGAATTTCGTTTAGGCGATGAAATGAGGCGTGAGAGCAGATTGAAGTGGCTGGCAACTACATCTGTGAACGTAAATCTCATTTAACTTTACTACATATTTCCTATAAGACTTTTGGGACACATGTTCTGAGGGAAAATCTTCATAAAAGCTTCACCTATGAAGGATTTTCCTTTGATATGGATATGGATATTATTTTTTCTGTGTGGTACTTACCTACAAAATTTTAGGGATGTGTGAAGACAAAATTAGGATATCGATATTTTCTACTTTATTGGCAATCGTAATAAATGGAGGTGTTGAATTACCTTCAATATTATATTATGGTTTTTGATTCTTTTTTAATTATGCTTGAAAACTTATGTACTTACACTTATCAGNATATGATTAAATGAAATAAACGGGTCTAATGTGGTTTTCATTTTTAAAGAACTTTCAACAAACTATATCTCATCATCACATACTTATAATAAATCTGAAGAGAGGTCATTTCTGTACATAAATATATTTTCAAAATAACTACCAGGGAGTGATTAGAAATCGATACGGATGCAAAAAATCAATCAGTAAAATTTTTGTCTTTCTGTCTGGATTTTAACGAAACTTGGTACAATTATTCCTCATACTCCTGTGCAGGTTATAGTACACTTTTTATCATGCTACAATCAATAGAAGCAGAGCGGTGAAGGGAAATGTTGGGAAACGGGAGAAGTTACTCCATTTTTTATTAAGCTCCCGTCGCGTGTGCAACCTTGATGGTCAAAGCTGCACAGAAATCATGTATGACGGAAATGATGCAGGCTACTTTGTATCTGGGAGGTGGAAAGACGTTCTCTCGGAAAGTGAGACCGCTGATTTAGAAATAAAATAAGACAACAAAACATTACATTTATTCTACCAATAACTTTCCGCCTACATAAAAATATTGCAAATTCCGTGTATTATCTCATAAATATTAGGCTGAATACTGTGAATTGGTACAAACATAGTATCGTAAAAAAATATCTAAAATATTACGTAAATATTACATCCACAGGCCTAAAATTACTTTGTTCACGGTAAACGGATTGGCTGGCCATGCTTTGAATATCAAAGTGGGTTTAAAAAAAATTCACCGTGTCTTTGAAGGCATGGAGACGTGATAGATTCCATATAATGGCATCGGATACAAGACAGAAGGCCGTCTTCCAAACCAAATCTAATTTAAAAATAAATAACCCTCCGAAGAAAACATACGTGTGTTTAGGGTTGAAGAAACTGGGGGAAATATGGTGATACTACTTTGTGTAGTTCCAGTAAAAAGTTATAGATTTGGAAGGATCCAAATATATAATTTTTTCCTTTGTTCCTTTCTTAAAATAAGAGTGTAAATAAAGGAAAGTCTAATACGGCCCTCATAAAATGGAATTCACACAATGTTATTAAAGTCAGTAAGCTTAACATTACAAAATACTATTTAGTAAACAATATAAGTAAGCAATTAAATCGTGATACCTCTCGTGTTAATTTCGCCTTTAAGACTATACTGGGTGAACTATCAAATGTTTGTACAAGGCAACGTTTTGCTAGACATTTACATAAACACGACGTGTTTAGAGCGTGAATGCAGATAAAATGCTATAACATTGAGTAATTGTTGTAAGTTCGAAAGGCAAGAACAATTCGATCCAAGGAACAAAATACTCCAATTAATTTATTTTGTGTCCATCTATATTATAATAATGCATTGCAGCCCACCCATGTAGTTCAAGACTAGCTTCTGCCTGCGATTTCACTCGCTTCCAGAGGGAAACATTTCCCGTACCCAGATAAAAAGTAGCCAAAGTGTTATTTTGATATATTACGCTACATATTACTACTAAACTACTAAGTAATGTAATGTGATTAATTTTTATGCCCAGATGTTC
Source organism: Heliothis virescens (assembly GCA_002382865.2). Lineage (NCBI taxonomy): Eukaryota > Metazoa > Arthropoda > Insecta > Lepidoptera > Noctuidae > Heliothis > Heliothis virescens. The sequence continues at coordinate 5,686,600 of NWSH02000008.1, forward strand.
TACACAATATTAACATTGTTTTAGAATAAATGAATGAATGAAAGTTTCATAAAATCATTTACGTGAAAGCAGAAAAAACTTCCATACATAAAAAAACGCGTTTATAACATTATTAGTAAGATAAGATAGCTCCTTTACACTTCAGGAAAAGATAAAGTAACTACACACAATAAACTATACCTACCTTCATATTTGTATGACATATTCACCCTTCAAAAGAGCGAATTTCGTTTAGGCGATGAAATGAGGCGTGAGAGCAGATTGAAGTGGCTGGCAACTACATCTGTGAACGTAAATCTCATTTAACTTTACTACATATTTCCTATAAGACTTTTGGGACACATGTTCTGAGGGAAAATCTTCATAAAAGCTTCACCTATGAAGGATTTTCCTTTGATATGGATATGGATATTATTTTTTCTGTGTGGTACTTACCTACAAAATTTTAGGGATGTGTGAAGACAAAATTAGGATATCGATATTTTCTACTTTATTGGCAATCGTAATAAATGGAGGTGTTGAATTACCTTCAATATTATATTATGGTTTTTGATTCTTTTTTAATTATGCTTGAAAACTTATGTACTTACACTTATCAGTCAAGTCAAAATGAAATTTAAAATTCATATGAGGCCTGAAGTCTTCAAGATTTTTTTTTTTTTTATAGCCTTTTTACTGTCCCACTGCTGGGCACAGGCCTCCTCTCAAATTGAGAGGGATTGAGCGATAATCCTCAATCCCTCTCAATTTGAGAGTCCTTCAAGAAATACTAGTTGTTATTTTTTCATCTATCGAAGACCAAAGTTAACTTAAATCTCACTGGGATCAATAAATAACTAACGTTTAAGAAATATAAACTTTTATTTATATACATTTTTCATATTTATTTACATTATTTTTCACATAAATTCTCATTTTCATACAAAATTGTTACACAACATTCGGCACATACCTATTAATTATATATAGGGATATAGAATACTTTACATCGTCCTTCTCTGCAAATACATACTTATTTTATTGTTATCACAGTTTTTCGTCATTGTGTTGTATTTACATAATATAAGTAGGTATACATAGGGTACAAGACTTGTCTCACCAGAATTTTATTTAAAGACAGTTCTATAGTGTTACACGTAAGAAATCTAAAGTTAATTTAATATTAAATCTTCCAACTTAATCTATATAAGTATAAGTAGTAATTTATTCCTACATAAAAAGTGTTTTAACATGAAACTCCGCTAGACGTGAAATTGATAAAATCTGCCTTATAAGTGCATAACACGATTTTGGCGCATTTCATGTAGATAGATTGCCGTACTAATATCCGTACAGACAAACACTGCAAAATACCAAAACTTGATTGTCAACTGTCAAGAATTTGGACCGATAGGATATTTGTGTCCCAAAACTTAACAGAAGTGAATTATTTGAAAAGATAACAGAATATTAGGCACTAGATCTACACGTACCTATGTACAGACAACAGCAGGTCACGGTACCCGAATCTGTCAATTTTTACCAATCAAACTTTAACCTAACCTACTAAATTTGACAGATTGTGGTAACTTGACGTGCTGTCGTCTGTACATGAATAAATTTAATTATGTTTGATGAAAAAAGTATGATGATGTTATAATCTGTATAATATTTTTCTTACATGAGTAATCCTATAATAAACCCTTATAATATCATTTTAAGTATCAATTTCGCTTTCATTATAATGAGTGAAATTGACTGGGTGACAAGACTTATTTAATTATTTGGATGGATAAATGTAGTGTATATTAGTGAATGATGCTTAAGGCTATTCAATGGAAAATGTTTATTCAAGTAAACATATCTATTCATTTGAAAATATATTTATTTTATATTTAAATAAATGATACATCTAAATCAAAGCAAATTCTTTATGTAGTTAAACTAATTCATAACAAGATTATTATGTTAAAGATTTGCTTTAATTTAAAATGATGATATTATAAATTACATCATTAAGTAAAGGGCTATGAAAAATTATTGATGACCTGCCAATAATAATTAAACTATTCATATAAAATGGTGAAACAAGTCTTATACAATATTTATAAACACATGGCGACATTTGACACGTTCATAAATCAATATTTTCATTAATTTTACACAAAAAGGTACTCAGGCAATAATTAAATAATTATTTTGTACAAACAAACGTAGACACCATTCGTGTTTGATTTAACTAGTTGTGTTCTACCTTCTTAGATAAAGACGTCTTCTGTAGAAAAACCTTGGTATCGCTGGTCCTGAAATGAGAAAATTATATTTTATTTATAGTCTTATTTTAATGAAAATCTTCGCATGTGTGCTGGGCAACTATATGTATATTCAACTCCGAAATTAATTAGCTTTCGCCAGCAGTTTCACTCGTCTCGTGAGAAATACTTAGCGTAGTTAGAAAAAAAGCAAGCTGTAGCGTTTCTCAAATGTGTCATCAAACACTATTTTTTTTTTCAAATCAGTCCAGTAGTTCCTGAGACTAACGCATTCAAACAAACTCTTTAGCTTTATAATTCTTATTGCCGTCAATTCTGATAGATCAAAGAGATTCAAGACTATGTTTAATGTCTTTGTGATAGATTAACTTGAAAACAGTTAACGCGTACTCACTCATCATGAACCCTGTGTATGTAGAATAATCTCTTTTAAAGTGAAGCGTATGGTTTTGTTATATACGCTATGAATAAATATAATATGCTAAAAACATTTGGGGGAAACGTGCAATACTCACCTATACGGTGTTAATATCATGCCATCATTATTATTATAAGTTAGTCCTAAGCAAAAGTTCGCACTAGTTCTTACAAGACAGAATTTAAGCAGCAAAGGTAACAAGTTTATTACATAAAAGCGCATATTTCTTTCCTAAGTCTCTACTAGTCATAAGTATGGTTTATCTTGTAAATCATCGTCATCCTTAAGGCCTAAAACGTCCACTGCTGGACTACTGCCTCCCCCAAACTGGGGAGATTTACCCATACTCACCGCACTGGGCCTGCGTGTTGGTGAGCGATCTCTTATATAACGCAATTGAATTATATCATCTCTGAAATTATTATTAACCTAGATACATGAGCAAAATAAACTATAAATAACTATCAACTCTTTTTAGCATAATTTCCAACGTCGTTAAGTATATGTGAGTTGAAAATAAAACAAGTGCTAGTCGAACTCGCGTACATGGTGTTCCGTATAAAAAATGACGTTTGTTGTATGGGATGTTTTGAAATTCTTATTCTTCTTCTTTCTTATATATAAAAATCAAAAACTAAAACTCGAGAACTGCTGGACCGATTGGGCTTATTTTGGTTTTAAAATGTTTGTAGAAATTAAGGGAAGATGTAAACGATGAGAAAATATGATAATATTTTTTTTATTAAAAGGTAAGTGATACGAAGTTCACCGGATCGGTTTTCGTAGTTTTTAGTATTTGTTGTTGAAGCGCCAACCGAAATTTTTACCTCTCTAGCTATCATGGTGTGCGAGATACAGGCTATTGACATACGGACAGCGAAGTCTTAGTAATAGACTCCCATTTTACCCCTCGGGTACGGAACCCTAAAAACCGCAAGAATTTCAACTCTATTCCGCTGGATGAAATCAGATCACCTACTGACACTATTTGTACCAATAAATCATATACTAATGACGTCAAAGTTTTGAATTAAGTATTATACTTTCAAATGTATCTTTAACAAAAACGGTAACGTTCAGTTGATTGGTTACAATATTTGCTAAACTAACCACAAGGTTATAATCAAATAAAAGTCAATGTACAATAAATTGCTTGTAGCCAGATAAGGTTTTTGTCTCGATTTCATTTCTATTGTATCGATATCAATAATGTGCTTTTAAAAGACAGTTTAAGTTTTTTTTAAGTACTTATAATTTTATTTTAATAGGCTTTGGAATTTCAATTGTATTTGCAGAACTGCAACAATTTTTAGGGTTCCGTAGCCGAATGGCAAAAAACGGAACCCTTATAGATTCGTCATGTCTGTCTGTCTGTCTGTCTGTCTGTCTGTCTGTCTGTCTGTCTGTCTGTCCTGTTATGTCACAGCCAGTTTATTCGAAACTATTTAAGATAACATCAAACCCGGGTAGGTAGATTATTATGTTACCGTTCACGATTTTTTACAAAAATTAAAAATAATAATTATAGAAGGGGGCTTCATACATGGTGACTGAACCAAAAAATTTTTTTCGTCTAACCTACACTTGTGGGGTGTCTTATAATAGGTCTTTAAAATGGATTGAGGTTTTCAAAACCATTTTTTCAGTCCCGAATATTTCAGGTAACCAATTTCAAAGTGCTAAAATGTGTGTCCCCCCCTGTAATTCTAAAACTACCAAGATGAAAATCTTAAAAAATATATGTTATAGATCTTAATAAAATATAACAAATTGTTTTGAACAAATACAGTCATAGTTTTGAGTTTAGACTTTTTCAGTAACCGAAAACTTAACTTTTGTTTTTCATTATTTGTATGAAAAAAATATTTTTTGTAGGTACAGTTTATTTTCATAGTAATGGAGGACACTTTCGCGTGCGAGTCCGACCGATTGGCGTTTTTTTTTTCTAATTTTAATCCACTTTGAGGATAGGAAGGATGCTATTTTAATTTTTAAGTTCCGAGAAATGGATGGGAAAATTGGGTTTGTTGTTTCTATTTTTAGCTTTGTAACTTTACTTGGAATGCGCATAAACAAAAATATAGTTCATTATATAACTTGATCCGGCTTTTCGGCTAGATACTTATTTGGATTAGCGGAACAGTAGACTTGCTTATATGACTTGTGAATTTGTGGTTCACCCAATTATTTGCACCAAAACAGTGCATGAATCATGATCATAATATTTGAAAACATGCATATGATAAATATGGTAAATATCCTGAAAATGTTTAAATAATTTCTGAAGATTAACAAGGAAACTTATCACTCTTAATTGGGCTAGTATAGTACAAAGGAATAATGTACATATCCATCGCTTTTTAATGAATTATTACAGGTGTTATCACTTTGAGCGCATTGTAAAAGATTCTTAACTTAATATAACTTCCGTTGTAAAGTCGTAAGTTAATTGTCGGATTGTAACTTTTGTTTACGGTCGTAAAAGAACTCATAAAGAAAACA
>NWSH02000008.1:5693183-5716028 GCA_002382865.2 Heliothis virescens
AAACGGTAACGTTCAGTTGATTGGTTACAAATTTGCTAAACTAACCACAGAGTTATAATCAAATAAATCAATGTACAAATAATGCTTGTAGCCAGATAAGGTTTTTGTCTCGATTCTTTTCTATTGTATCGATTCAATAATGTGCTTTTAAAGACAGTTTAAGTTTTTTTTAAGTATTATAATTTATTTTAATAGGCTTTGGAATTTCATTGTATTTGCAGAACTGCAACAATTTTTAGGGTTCGTAGACGAATAGCAAAAAACGAACCCTATAATTCGCATGTCTGTCTGTCTGGTCTGTCTGTCTGTCTGTCTGTCTGTTGTCTGTCTGTCTGTCTGTCTGTCTGTCCGTATGTCACAGCAGTTTATTCGAAACTATTAAGACTACACCATTCAAACTCGGTAGGTAGATGTTTATGTTAACCGCTTCACGATTTTTACAAAAATAAAAATAATAATTATAGAAGGGGGCTTCCATACATGGAACTGAAACAAAAAAATTTTTTCGTCTAACCTACACTTGTGGGGTGTCTATAGATAGTCTTTAAAATGAGATTGAGGTTTCTAAAACCATTTTTTTCAAGTCCATCATTTCAGAGTAAGACACTTTCACAAGTGCTAAAATGTGTGTCCCCCCCCTGTAATTTCTAAACTACCAAAGTGAAAAATCTAAAAAAAATATATGTTATAGATCTTAATAAAAACTATCAACCAAAATTGGTTTGAACAAAATACAGTCAGTAGTTTTTGAGTTATAGCACTTTTTCAGTAACCGCAAACTATAACTTTGTTTTTCATATATTTGTATGAAAAACAAAGTAATTTTTTGTAGGTACGTTTATTTTTCATAGATAATGGAACGGAACCCTTCGCGTGCGAGTCCGACTCGCACTTGGCCGGTTTTTTTTTCTAATTTTAATCACTTTAGGAGGATAGGAAGGGATGCTTTTTAATTTTTCAAGTTCCGAGAAAGATGGAAGAATTGGGTTTGTTTTTTCTATTTCTAGCTTTGTAACTTACCTGGCAATGCATAAACAAAAATATAGGTTTATTATTAACTATGATCCGGCTTTTCGGCTACATACTTATTTGGTAGCGGAACAGTAGACTTGCTTAGTCATGACTTGTGAATTCTGTGTTCACCCAATTTATGTATTGCACCAAAACAGTGAATGAATCATGATCATAATATTTGTAAACAACTGCATATATAATATGGGTAAAATACTCTGAAAATGTTTAAAATATTCTGAAGATCTAACAACGGAAACCTTATCCACTCTTAATTGGGCTAGTATAGTACACCAAGGTCAATAGATATCCATCGACTTTTTTAATGAATTATTCAGGTTTATCCACTTTGAGCCGTAGTAAAGAGATATCTTAAACTTAATATAACTTACCAGTTGTAACAGTCGTACAGTTATTGTCGATGTGTAACAGTTTGTTTACGGTCGTAAAAGAACCTCATCAAAGAAAACCCCAAATTCGTTACTAGACCGAAACAAAGGCATTCATCTCATTGTTCATCCGCGCTAACAATTTAATACAAAATATTACAAACACATTCAATATACCAAGAATAATCACTCAAGTAAACTTATATCAGTATTGAAGAGTGCTTCAAAATAATACAAGGGAATTTGGAACTTACTAAATAAGTTTAAGGTTTAAAGTTGCACGGGGTCGTTTGTGTCGGATTTCACGCTTGTCGGCTCGGAAATGCACAAAGTTTCCTTTTGTGGCGTTTCTCATAACTTGATTTGTGACGGGGCAACCCTTCAGCCGGGTTCCGGCGTGGCGCCGCTACGGCGAGACGCGTCACTTCCGTCATGGAACTACCCCAGTTATAAGATTTAGCGGTTGTGGTAATATTAATACTAATTTTGATGATATTACCTATGTCTGAAATATTTCAGGAGGCGTATAAAAATACATTTCTGAATAATCACAATGACTTTTCTGCATGAGTGTCCTTTTGATATTTAATAGTTTTAATTTAATATAATAATATCAGTGCCTTGTAACTTCTACCGTTTTTAACGATTTTTGATAAAAACTTTTATTAATCAGTATACAAACTCAACAATAACCAAGGACAGCTCTATCCCCCTAGAGCGATTTTTCGTCCTACATTTATTACCTTATTAAACGATGTTCAAAAAATTATCAAACGCTTATCGCTTCTGTTTGCGCCTCCCACCATAACCTGTCCCTTAGACAGAACAAGCGATGCACGTATTACAGACGTGCAAAGTTTTAAGTCAGACAAGAACTCGTGTTCATTAGGAACAAACCTAGAATTTAATTCGTGTTACAATTTAAACTGACTTGATGCACGTAGACTAGTTAGTTTTGGATCTTTGGTACTATATTAATTTTAAATAACTTAAGGGTAGGTACCTAATATGAAACATTCTGTCCCGATGTTCTAACTTTGCACCAACTTTTAAAGGGCAGATACTAGTTATATTTTTTTCACTGTAGATAGAATACAAAAGAAAAAAGTATGAATAGCTACTACACTTAGTTCGTACCTTACCATGCCACGCCACCCATAACCAGACAATTTTGAAAATGAAGCCAACGAGAGAATTTTTTCTATTTATTTTTGCCGTCTTACAAATATTTTAATCATTCAAAGTACTTACCATTGAAATCTGATTAATATTGAACCCGCCGCAAAAGTATTTCTTATACTTATTTCTGACTACAAAACTACCGCAAAGAAAAATTCCTCAAAAATATTATTACTTTGTAGAGGAACTTTCTTTGACAACAGATCGTATCTAAGAAAACAAACAATTCCCTCATAAAACAGGATCCATGTCTAAGCTGTCACAGCAAAAAAGCTTATGAAACTATCCACCGCCGCGAACTTTTCTATACGTATCCGTTTTTCGGCCCTTTGTTAAAACAATTGTTGTCACACAAGAAACGAACAAATGTATTTCATTAAACTAAACATTTATTTTTTAAGAAATAACGATAAGTGTCAAACAAAAAAGTCCATTCATAATATTGAGCATTTATATAGAACACAATACTAAAAGGGTTCTAATATGAACCCTTTAATAAACACAAACAACGCCCTATTTTTGTGTGAGCAAACATATAAATATGCATTAGATAAATATCAGAGGTCTGGCTAGAAATGGCGGAGGAAGGGTTCAATTAATTTCATAAGTCCAAACTCTTTTATTAAATTATAAAATGTGCGCAGCCCATGGACTTGTGATATGTCAATTTCATAATTAAAATGCATTTGACCGTGTAGGGAGGGCCCGCGAGATTATAAGTACGCAAATTGAATATTCCGGGTTGAAAGTGAACCCGAAAATATAAATGAAGTCAACGGGAAATTTCGTCAAACACAATTAAAATGGTCCGTTATGAATAATTTAATCTCATACTGTTTTGTGTTATTAATTTGATGAAACCTTTAATTTAAACGAGTGTTTGTTTGATTGTAAAAACGGTTTGGGTCTATGTTTATTTTAAATTAAATTGTATTAATTAATGTAGGTATATTTGTCTAACTGTAAAAAAACAGACTTTTCAACGGTTCTTTGAACAAGTTCGGACAAAAACAAATTCAATTTACTAAGTGCATATAATCAGCGTGTATCTGTGAGGTTGCATTTCAGGAACAATGGCTGTTGAAACTACCAGACATTACAACAGCTATGACTCAGCTATACACGTAACTTGAACTGCTTTATTACATTTCCTATACAAATTATTACCACGGACTTTGGTATATTAATTGATAGATTAATACAAGTTTATAACTTGACGTGTCAAAACGCAGTGCTCTCAGGTCAATTGAACTGTTCTAATCTATAAGGCTCGCTACATACCACGCGAGTTAGTCAACTGGCCGTGATTTGAATCAGCTGATACGTTCACATTAAATCAGTTTTTGTATGTTTTCGCTTTACTCATTGGAGTTCCCTTCTCTGTAATGTTAAAGGGTGATTCGGTGCAGGTGCATTTTAATTAGTTATTAACCTTTTTACTGTCTTACTTTTTGTGGAAATTGTCTGTCTGATATCATTGTTCAAAAATGATTCTACCAAAAATTTTGAAATTAATTGAAATCCTGAATGCAAAAGTGGACAGTTAGGTTTCATAATTGACTTTTGATCTCATTCACAGCAAAGTATGGTTACAATAATGAGAAATGTTTAAAGGAGCAAGTACGGGCTTATCTTCCGCGTGAATTTGAAAGGTGCAAACGCTTACCGCTCACCAGACAGACACTTGCCCCTTCATCACGCGATCAATTGTTTTACTATCTCCGTGTACAAACCGCCTAAAGCCAGACTTGTTCCGGCAAGTTCACGTACAAGTGACCTTCATAATGCCGGATCAGAAAGCAAGCACACGTTTCCCTATTAAGTTTATTTATAATTATTTTCTTTGTCCACTATTGTCAAATCAATCACGACTTTCAACTTGGAACTATTTAAAGTTGTTAGTATCATGTACTGTACCGAATTTAAGTTTGGTAACAGGCCTCGTTTTATTAACCAGTTAATGTCAATTAATTGCTTACCAATAATTCGCTTTAATTAAAGAAAATATATTATTTTACACAAGACTTCCATGAAACAAAAAAAAACCGGCCAAGTGCGAGTTGGACTCGCGCGCGAAGGGTTCCGTACCAAGCTGTAGTTCCACGCTTGAGTAACAGATGGCGTTGTATTCAAATTGCACTGTCTTTATAATTTATTGTATGGGAACCCCCTTAATATTTAACTTTTTTTAATTTTCAGTATTTGTTGTTATAGCGGCAACGAAAATACATCATTTGTGAAAATTTCAGCTTTCTAGCTATCACGGTTAATGAGATACAGCATGGAGACAGACAGACAGACAGACAGACAGACAACGAAGTCTTAGTAATAGGGTTCCGTTTTTACCCTTTGGGTACGGAACCCTAAAAATAGTTTCAGTACTTTTTAATACATTTCTCTTTTACGGTTTCTTCTCACATTTTATGAACCTTTAAAATTTACTTTCAGTTATTAAATTAATTCACTGGGTTTCCTTCAAAATTAATAACATTAGATTTTAATCGTCGAGACGGATTGTCTGTCACACCTCTTACCAAGATCGTGCAGGAGTCAGGATCACGACTAATTTGACACCACTATTGTATAGATACTGTCTAATTAAAAAGCTATATATTGCTCTACAATGCTATATAATAATTACATCGTCAATTGTTATTTTACGAAGTACATTAGTAGGTATAAATATCTACGGGTGACGGCAGTGCAATCATGCGGATTAACGTGCAACGCGCGGGTAATAAAATAAAACATATAATAATTCATTCGTTTATTTATAAATCATAAATAACATGGGCTCTCATCTACAAACACACTTATACAATACAATTTTTTTTCAGCTCTGTGTACATGCTTGATTTTTTATGCTTGAGTTTATACAGGAATGGTTTCCCATCTCCCCACTACAGGTTCATCTAAATAACCAAAACTCCCGTGGGAAAGTCTGAATACACATGCAGTTACTACCCATGCAATTATATTACACTACGGCAATATTTAACAAAAATAATTTACAATCAATATGCTATTCTCCAATTAATGGTTTTTGGTAGAATAACATATTAAACAGTTACATTTATTTGTACAAACTTGTAACACGAGATTAGGAAGTTTTCAACTTTAAGATCAAGTTAGTTTAGTTCTCCAGTCTTCATCATTTATCTATTATATACTTACAGTACTTCATACATAAAATAACTGTTACAGATAATTTCGGTTTACCGAAAATATCTCAAACATAACCTACACAACTAAGTTTTTCAGCCACCATTTTGTTAGTTGTTATTCTTTAATTTCGTAAAATCATAAATCCAAACTAAATATTTATCTAAATTTGAAATTTAAAAAAGAAATAGAGTCCTGTTTGACTATTCCTTGTCAGGAATTGTCGAATAGGGGTCTATTTCCCAGCAAAATTGGGCCCTTTTGTATTGAGCATAGGGTTCAAAATGCCACTACAAGAATATGTTAGATCCTGAATCTCGTGTTACAATTTGTATTTCTATATTAGTGCTAACTACATTTGGACTAGGGGGTCATTCATCGGCCGTAGGGTTTACCTTGCGAGCCGGGGGGTACAAAGCCGTAGCCTGATGCTCCTACGACCACGCCGCTGGTTTGGGAGGGGTCGCCGCTAGGAGATGGAGGGAACAGCACTGGACCTGGAATAGTTTGAAATAAAGTATTAATGGACGTCTTTGTAACTCATTTGAATTTTCATATAGGAAAAATATTAAATAGGTGAATCTCAACTTTTTATCGCCAGTTGCATGGTACTGAAGTAAAATCTTAGGTATTTGTGGCATTTTATGGGATCTATTGCAGTAAAGTATTTCATAAACATTACCCATAACCTTAAACCAACCTCAACATTTAAACATTCTTAGAATTCTAAACGAAAACGAACAAAGGAACGTTTCTTTTTAATCAAACAGACAAAGCGATATAATCAATCTGTCGGTTCAAAGATCACATAGCAATCATTATGAATATGTCAGCGGTCCAACAAAAGTTTATTCTATAATCGTTAATCAATTGTCAAGATTTTATCAATTAGGTAAACGTAACTTTGACAATGACAAAAATAGAACACTGACACTTTGCTAAGTGATAATTGAACGACAATGGCCTTTAAGCGAAAAGGAGAGGGGAGAAATAAATGCGTAAGCGCTGCTTTGGGTCACCAAATTGTTTTAGAAATTATCAGTAGGATAGTAAGGAATTTGGTAGTAAGAAAGCATGGTTAAAAGATATTAATTGAGCTCTCAGTAAAGTGGGGAAAATGTTTAAACCACCAACAACTTCCAGAAAGATTGAAAAGATACGAGAGCTGTAATCAAATCTATTATAGATGATTGCATCAGTTTTTACCTCATAGATGTTGGGCCGATAACACAAGATAATCGAATTATACTGTTAGAAACAAAGTTTCAATAAAGGCTAGATTCTAGATAAACCGGAGGCTTAGTTCAAAACACTAAATAGGAACCCTTTCCCTCTTAATATAGACAAATGCTTTACCACATTTTCATGCCGATATTATCGATTCAAGTACTAATTTAATCGTAATTCAACATAAGCGAGTGAACTTTATTTATACTTTGACACTGTAATGAAGATTTGCGACCAATAACTTAATCCGTAATTGAGATATTATGCAATTGCGTCGTATTATGTAAAATCATAAACGAACCGGATTAAGATTGCATCCGATTACGATGAGATTTTCACATTTCTGCTAATTAATATTAAGATTATGTCGTTAAAATGTCTTGCTTTTGGTATTATTCATGGTATATCTTTGTATCAAACTTTCCTTATAACGATAAGCCCACACACGGTGTCACAATAATCTTACGCAGTTTCGCGATTATCATTATTTTCTCAGAATATTAACACAACAAGCAGTGATGTGGAGGTATAAGGATCATGTTGTGAGGAAGGTTTTTAGCATGAAAGTGGATCGACGCCGAGGAAGGGGACGAGCATAGAAACGATGGACGGATTGTGAAAGTCGATACGGCTAGAAAGAATGTCAGTTTTGTGATGACGGCAGATAGAAGAGTGTGGAAGAATAAAACATGCTGTGTCAATACCAAATAAAATTGGGGTTAAGAGCAAGAGGATTGTTATTTATCGCATATTTTTTGTCACAAGATGAATCCTTTAGCCAGTGTTGAGACACAAATAAGCTCATAATGATGAAGAGGGCAGGCACTAGGCTATCAGCATTATAATATTTAGCTCAACTTATTAATTGACGTATTACATCCGTCTATTTAATTCCTATACGTATAAAATGAGGAAGCTTCACAATTTCGTTATTTCCTCCTGTCAGTAATTGAAGCCTTTAGTCAAAGAGTTTTTATTTCCTCATACCAAGCCTACAATTGCCTTCATTGTATGATTCAATACTTAATATTAATGATACGGTCAGTCATTATATTAATGTTACATCAATCATGTTATCGTTACAAGATTCAATTAATAGTTAAGAACATATAGTTATTGTCGCTGTGTTATTCTTTTTTTTTTATGAAAACCAAAAGAAAAACATCGGTATTCAGTTAATTAATTTCACACCTTGAGGTTTTGACAGATAAAATCCACGTATTTAAATCTCGATATAATCACTCCTTATCATCCAATTGAGAAATGAAAGGTATGCGAATCAAGTGCTATAGGTAAATATGTTATGCTTTTAGATAATAAAAAAAAAGATTATGCTTTCAAATTAAGAAGTCCTTGATAGACTTAATAATTAGCAACCAATAAATAAGTCCAAATACGTCTTAACGTACAATTATTACCCAATTGGTTATAGATGTAAATCGGTAGCTCGTTAAGCTTTCGTTAACCTTTGAGTAACTGCTAATTATTTGTGTACTGAATTGTAAAGCTCTATGACAAATAAGATGTTAGGAGTATAACAGAAGTCGTAAATAAAAGTCTGTTACTCCAATTTGTGGTACTCAATGATCATTTAATTGTAGATCAATGTTTCGGAAACGATTTTAAATTAAGGACCGTTCCCAATAACCTACCTATCTCTGGATTTGCTTAGTAGAGATAGAATTTTGACATTAGCCCCATACAAGTAATGTCAAATACCTATCTTTAGTAGGCAAATCCGGAGATAGACAGAATATTGAATTCCGCAGTAAGTCGACCGAATTGTAACAGGCGACAAAACTTAGTAATTTTCTTAGGTATTAAAATTAATGTTTTTTTTATTTTTTTAAACAGTGCGAAATATTTAACCTAGTGCTTAAACTGAGACTATACATGCATAGATATTTAAAGTTATTGTTTTGGTTATAGATACGATAAGTAGCTACAATCAGAAAATTCAAATCACAATGTTATCTACTTATTAATGTATAACTAGCATATAACTTCATGTATGACATCATATTTATGACTAAAAATAAACTATAAATAACAAAATTATAATACTACTTATCTCATTTTAATGATTTGTCTAGACAAATCACTATTTGTTTATTTACCAAAAATAAATGCAGGCGACACCGATGCGGATGATTTTAAATGTTAATGCTTAATAACCTTTTGATTTTATGTGTTATTTTATCATTATTTGGCTATTAATAAAACATGTCAAACACAGTGCATTTTAAATCAATAAAAAGTGATGTACTGAATATCATTAAAAAACCGCTAATCTAAATTAAAAATAATACATAGCTTTCGCCAGCGGTTTCACCCGCTTTCCCGTGGGAACTACAGCGCGCTCCCGGATAAAAAGTAGCCTATAGCCTTCCTAGATAAATGGGCTATATAATACTGAAATAAATTTTCAAATCGGACACGTAGTTCCTGAGATTAGCGCCTTCAAACAAACTCTCCAGCTGTATAATATTATTATGTATGATGTCACAAGAAAATATGAATGACCAAACTTCTACAGCAATAACGTATAGACCACAATTTCTCAACAATTACATCTATCAATTACAATGAAATCACAATGTACCATTACTAAATTAGGTCCCCTAAAAACGAAGGCTTTTATAACCACATGATTGGCCCCTAAGGCTATTTCAGTGGCCCACATACCTTTACGCAACAATCGTACACATTATTATAATAATGTAACAAACTAATAATTAATTGAGCCGTTATGACGAGAACACAATAATGTGACGAAATTACGAAGGAGACCACCTCGCTCTCTCCGTGGGAGGCCTAAATGATTACACAGCAAAAATATTTGTTTGCCTTAAATGCATTTAAATTGCTAACAACGACATGCAGGTAGCCATTAGCCCTCTAGGCTTGACATTTAGGAAACAAGGCTCTAACTATTTACTATCTATTTAAAAATGACGCCAATTTAAAATAATTATTTATTTACTATTCTATTTTTTGATACCGTCACGCCATTCTGACGTCAGATCCTCGTGCACCTCATATTTCATAGTGTCCTCTATTTGTATGTCAAAGTATAAATTAACAATTAATTAAAAACGTATTATTGAAAGTACTGAGGTCAGAAAAATTTAATAATGCAACTGAATTTCATACTTGGCCTCTTTTAAGATCTGATACACATGCTTATTATAATTAGACGTGGTTCACTTTCCACGACATTTATATCACGTTATTTGACTTACTGCTAGTTTCACTGATTCTATACAAAGTTCAAATAGCTGTCTAACAAATCATGCCATAGAAAAGTTGACAAAATTAAAATCATTTTTATGGCACTGTCTGTTAGATAGCTATCTAGAACTTTATCTGGAACTTGTGCAACTGGCCGTTATTGTTTCATTTTTATTCTTTGGATATTGCAATATTCTGGCCAAGTAGAACATCGATGGCAATTCATACCTACTTAGCATTATAAGTAATAGTAGATAACATTATACTATTATAATATCTTTACCACAATTTACAAGTCGAAGAGCCGCAAGCTATTCCTCAGGTATACAATTTACCTCACTATTGAATTTGTAATCTAGGCTAGATATATCGACCATGCAAGGATTATATTTACGCAACCCTTTACATATACTTAAGTGGTTACTTCCGAGATTATTATAGGTATCTATAATGAATGTAATTGTCTTTCTGTTGTTGTACATTGCGAAATATTTGTCCTTAGGAGAGCTAAAGTACCATTGCAAGGATGTCAAGCTCTGATACTACATTGCTCATGTACTACAAATGTTTGTGAGTCATTCTGTCTCTTTGTGTTGTTTAGACAAAATATGAATCAATATATACTTAAAATATGTTTGAATGATTTTGATTTCAGAGACCACTGGCGAAAATATTTAAAAAGTACCATTTGAATGACAAAGGTATTTTGAAACTGCACGAATTATCATCATCATCATCATCAGACTTTTTATCGTCCCACTGCTGGGCACAGGCCTCCCCTAACACAGTGAAGGATTGAGCGTTTATCACCACGCTTGCTCAATGCGGGTTGGTGATTTCAGACTTTATAGTCCAGGTTTCTTCAAGATGTTTTCCTTCACCTTTAAACAGCCATTTCTCATAGCCGTCCCATCGTGCTATGAGAGTGAGGGAGTAGGGAGTGCACCTGTGTCTGCGCAAATGCTTGTGCACTATAATATGTCCTGCGCAGCTGGCTGATCTTATATGAGAACAGCCGCCGTGGCCGGCAATCGGCTAGGACGCCATCATCAATCAGCCATTGGTCATAGCCACTTTAAGAAATACTTTTACACCTTCTTAAAATTTAAATAAATAAAATTGCTGATAATACCAACACATAAATCTATAATAACATTTAAAAAAACCGGCCAAGTGCGAGTCGGACTCGCACACGAAGGGTTCCGTTCCATTATCTTTGTTTTTCATACAAATATATTATGAATAACAAAGTTATAATTTGCGGTCACTGAAAAAGTGCTATATCTCAAAAACTACTGACTGTATCTTGTTCAAACCAATTTTGGTTGGTAGTTTTTATTGAGACCTATAACATATATTTTTTTCAGATTTTTCACTCTGGTAGTTTAAGAATTAGAGGGGGGGGGNGCAAATGCTTGTGCACTATAATATGTCGTCCTGCGCAGCTGGCTGATCTTATATGAGAACAGCCGCCGTGGCCGGCAATCGGCTAGGACGCCATCATCAATCAGCCATTGGTCATAGCCACTTTAAGAAATACTTTTACACCTTCTTAAAATTTAAATAAATAAAATTGCTGATAATACCAACACATAAATCTATAATAACATTTAAAAAAACCGGCCAAGTGCGAGTCGGACTCGCACACGAAGGGTTCCGTTCCATTATCTTTGTTTTTCATACAAATATATGAAGAATAACAAAGTTATAATTTGCGGTCACTGAAAAAGTGCTATATCTCAAAAACTACTGACTGTATCTTGTTCAAACCAATTTTGGTTGGTAGTTTTTATTGAGACCTATAACATATATTTTTTTCAGATTTTTCACTCTGGTAGTTTAAGAATTAGAGGGGGGGGGACACACATTTTGGCACTTTGGGAGTGTCTTACGCTAAAATGATTGACTTTAGGAAAAAGTGGTTTTAGAAACCTCAGTACCATTTTTTAAGACCTATCCATAAACACCCCACATGTATAGGTTTGATGAAAAAAAATATTTTTAGTTTCAGTTTCATGTATGGGGAGCCCCCCCTAATATTAATATTTTTTTATTTTTGTACAAAAATCATAAAGCGGTTAATATAATACATCTACCTACCAAGTTTTAACTGTGTAGTCCTAATAGTTTCGGAATAAAGTGGCTGTGACATACGGACGGACGGACAGACAGACAGACAGACAGACAGACAGACAGACAGACAGACAGACAGACAGACATGACGAATCTATAAGGGTTCCGTTTTTGCCATTCGGCTACGGAACCCTAAAAATTAACGCAACGATCATGCTCTAATTGTAAAGCGAAGCATCACCATGACATTGAAGGAACTAAACAGAGCGCGTGAATGTATTAGCAAATGCTGCGCTACTCGTGACTGCAGCAAGAAACAATTAAATTAACTACACTAACATGATATTATCTGTTTTATATTCAGCTGGTATGTTATAAAATTTTTTGACGAAACTGTATAAAGTTATCTTTTGAACAATTTTTTTCGGATATTCCGAAATGGGACCATCTCATAATTTGGAATACTAACCAAATGGTTGTCAGAGTCCATTTATGTAATACTAGCTTCCGCCAGCGGTTTCACCCGCTTTCCCGTGGGAACTACTGCGCGCACCCGGATAAAAAGTAAGCCTTCCTCGATAAATGGGCTATCTAACACTGAAATATTTTTTCAAATCGGGCCAGTAGTTCCTGCGATTAGCGCGTTCAAACAAACAAATAAACTCATTAGCTTTATAATATTAGTATAGATATATTTTTGTTTGTTTCATGTTATGATTTGAATATATATGCTTATGACTTTTAAATTTTGGTCTTTGAATTGTTTCAACCTTAACTTTTCCTAAATTGCCTTCCAAAACACTCCATTAAATAGAAGGGATGTCCGATACTGATCTCTTTATGAGGTCCTGGTATTTACAGATACAGATTTCAGTCACATAGTAAATTCCCAATAGTTATTGCATTTGTATTTTCGATCGACACCTTTACGCAATCGGATAGATTTGAATCAATAAATACACGTCTTATAAAATGCAAATTTTATGTTAGTCGCGTGATAAGTTAATTAAATCAATTCTGTTTGTATATGGAAATGGAAGAAAAACAGTACAGAACCCTGCGGTGAAAAAGGTCATTTATATTGACGTTTGTACAAATATATAAATAAATCCTTATAGACCGTTTTTAGAGTCAATTTATGGTACAGTCTTGTTTTTATAGACCTTAGGTTCTGCTGTTTAGTTAGCAATACACATTGCATAAAGTAAATCGTGCCAAATATGGAACTAAACTTATTGCAATATTTGGCCCTAGAGACAAATATGCCAATTAGTCCTTATTGTTATACTTCCCTTTAGGTACTTGCAAATGCTAAAGTGGTACATTTTTTTTAATCAAATATACAGACGGCCCTCATTATTATAAAATGTTACTACCATTTTAAATCATCTCAATCAACTATAATTTTAATTAGAAATACAAATCCCATTAAAATTAATATGAAGCTTACAAATTTCCTTTCAAAGCTAAACGCGAACCAAAACATACAAAACTGACATCCACACAAAATCATATAAAATACAAAGTTTATTTGCTTAGGGACACAAGCTGTAGCCATAATTAATTCTGATAGAGGGATGCGTTTGTCAAACGCGGACTTGCAACATGTCCTCGGTTTTTGCTCGACGAAGCATGATTTTGTCATTAGAACCCTTCTAAGAGCATGTTATACTGCGGTTACGCACGTTAAAATTGAACGGAAAATATGCCACGGCTAGATGACCAACGAGAGCATGTATGGCTTAATTTGTCTCGTTATTAGACAAGTGCTGTTAAATTGTTCAGTCATTTTGTTCTTATCGTGGAATTATCGATATGGAAAATTCACTTGGACGTGTATGTGGCTGGACGGCACAGAATTTTGGTAACCTTTTTGATGGAACTACTAACCGCATGTGTGGATCATGCTCTTTTAGCTAATAACTGCCTCGTTAGTCTAGTGGTCGCATAGCGCGACTGCTGTGCCACGGGTCTTGGGTTCGATTCCCGGGCCAGGCCGAAATCGCTTTGTGGGTTTTAGAAGCTTTCACAAAAGCAGCCTGGAGTTTGGAAGTTGGCGGTGTTACACCCCGCCAAAGCAATCGTAGTTATAATTCCACGTCAGAGGCCGTCAGGCGGATTTGAGAAAACTCTGACACTAGGGCTTGTCAGGGGATTAAACCTGCAGCTCACTCGATAAGAAGATGAAGCTAATATAAACCCTCACTGTTCACAGTAATCTGACAGGAGTGCAACAAGATCAAGCACAGGACGACGGTATTACGTACTCTGCGTAGCAGGCAATCAATATGTAACACTTATTTATACCTTTAAAGTTTTCTAATTTTATGTAATATTTAACGGCGAACTAGTTAGCGTATTAGCGTTACATTTAACAATTGCAAGTAAGCTAGTTTTGTAAGACAAAAGTTTGACAACAAACACGCGAAGACAGCACATGTTTCTAACATAAACACCTAAAATCATGTGTGTTACACAGTTGAGATCAAGGCCCAAGTTTGTGTCATATTGCGTGTCATTTACGTAACTTAAGTGACTTTTAACTTTACACAAATTTAAATCTGTTTTAGGAAAACCGTAACATGGGCTAAATTAAATAACAACACGTGACTGACTGATGACATTTCAATGTTAAAAATATCATCATCTGCCTAGCCTTTTCTCAACTATGTTGGGGTCTGCTTCCAGTCTAACCGGATAAGCTGAGTACCAGGTTTACATTTAGCGACGGCCTATCTGAACTCCTCAACCCAGTGACCCGGGCTATTCGATACCCCTTCGTAAGACTGGTTGTTGGACTTCTAATGACTGCCAAAGATGTTCAAATGACAGCCATTGACTTTACGTGCCTTTCAAAACACAGGCGGCACGTTGGCACAAACTGTTAAAAATCTAATACAGAAAAATAAATGTAAAAGGTTCGTGAATATTATGAGTTTGTCGGTCATTAAACTCACTCATGATAAATGATCCCGCATTTTCACACAGATAATGTTTCAGAATAAGACAAACTCGATCTCTGACCTTTGTAATTAATTTTCTAAACAATTAGGTACTACAAAACCAAAAGATTTTATATTTTAATATAATTATATTATTGTGAGCCTAATGATAAAATAGAAAAGGATATTATTCGTAAATCATTAATCAATTTTACAGAATGCCCTTGTAAATTATAGACTTATCACAGAAAGTAGATATTTATCTGTTTTCATGCTTGATTTGATTTAGTCTCATTGGCTGTTATTTATTCAAAACAGAATTTCTCGGAACGAAATCGAAACCATCTTATGAAACCCCTATAGCTACCATATTAAAATGAATGGAAATTATGATGACTACCGGGAATTTATCCTTCTTGAATAACATAATATTTACCTAATTCAGATCATCAAATTAAAAGCGAAGTTCAATATTATATTAATGACAGATCAAACTGTAGATAGATTGAAAATTCAAAAGGCCCGCATTAAATACGCTATCATCGGATACCCGTTAGGACCTAGTTATTTTATGATAAACAACTATAGGGGTACTACTTGATAAGTGAAGCTTTGTTTAGGTCTAATTATACATCCATATACAGGCATTTTTTGAAGTTTTATCTGTCCTATCTTTACTAATAATATTAAAGCTGAAGAATTTGTTTGTTTGTTCGAACGCGCTAATCTCAGGAACTTCTGGTGCGATTTGAATAATTATTTTAGTGTTAGATAGCCCATTTATCGAGGAGGTTATAAGGCTGCTTTGTGTCCGGGTATGTGGAGTTGTTCATAAGGGACGCGGGTGAAACCACTGGCGGAAGCTTGTCACAAATAGAGAGACAAATAAGCTGATAAACATCGTAAAAAATGTTTTCTTATCAATATCCAATTAATTTAACAAAATAATTGAACATTCTTCACTCAAAAACAATAGATCCCTCTCAACGCCTGACAATCAATAAAACAAAGCTAACTTACATAACAGAATGCAAATAGACTAACATTGCGGTTTGTTCAGCCGTAAAAAGGACCGAGCCAGTTAATTATATTTAATTTCCATACAGCAAGCCTTGTCTACAAAGGTTCCGTAATAACGAAACTTTGTTCGTTCAATCCAATTTGTTTTATTGCACACAGCTTTTACAAACGCTTGTTGCAATGTAAATAAACTACGAGTAAAAATACCAGAACATTTTGTGAACTATCCGGAACTTTATGTGATTTTTTTCCTTGTCTTACTGTGCGGTAATAAAATGCCTTGTATTTAATGCCTCTACGTTCCGGAATGTAGGTGTGCCCATTAATCAAAGTGTATTGGATTGAATGGATAATTAATTACAAGTATAAGCTCAAAATCGAAGCATTAGCTGCGTAAAACGTTTAATCTACTTCCTGCTATAGAATTAAAAGGGTAATTACCACGTTATAAAAGGTTTGCCTTGTATTGTAAACTACTATCTTTAAGCAACTGTTTTCTTTCAACTAAAAGGAATTCAATTTTCGCAATGGAACTACATCGATTTGCTAATGGTTGAACTGAGACAAACGACTTGAAAACAGAACACCACGGGGTTTATCAAACGACACAGGAGTACACATCGAGTAAAAGGACTCGAGCTTTGTACTGGCAGCAACAAAAGCGTTTACTAGCACCGACAGATCAGTTACATGCAATTAATTATAGTACAGTTGTGTACAGTGGTACTTCCTCAATTTCATAGCCATGGACATTAGTGACTGCCGCGCCTTAGGGAATTGCAGCTTGTGTAACTAGAAAAACGTCATTATGGTGCTATTTTAGCAATAACCTGCAACTAGTGGATCGACCGAGCAAGATCTACTTCGAATATCGTCACATCATAAAGATCATGAGGTTGTAACTAGTATTTAAGCGGATATCGTTTCCGTCATACTAATAAAATGACTTAAATACTGCTGTATAAATCAGTTGAGAACTGATAAATTGAAATATAATTGTTCAAAGAACTTACTTAGAATTTTGACTATATATTTTTTTATTACAACTACTTTTTATAGTCAAAAAGTATAACTCAGGAATTATGGTTTCCACATTTTAACAAATGTTATTATAATGTTTTAACTGCGAAAAATGTACCTACGCAATGGTGCTTTTCGTAACAACAAACGCGATATATATCTACATGGGCAACTTACTTATCAACTGTGTGCCTGTGTCCGTTTTTGACTAACATTGTGAAATGTTTTGACCAACTTGAGTGACCAAATCGCGAAACTGATAAAATTACGATGACTGATTGCGATACGGGGATAATTATTATTCAGTTCGTTTGAATGAAGGAATATAATTTGCATAGTTGTAGGAAACTGTGGAAATTTGTGAGAGCACGTTTGGTTCGAATAGATATTTGCGTGTGGTGTATTTCGATAACAGTGTTATACAGCGAGTTGAATAACTTGTGATTGATTTGCAAATGAGCAATTGATATAACGAATTGCATATTGAAGAAAAACTATGAAATATTTTTCACATAGACAAAGCTAATAAAAAATCCAATACTACAGGCAGTATATCCCGACGAAACGAAGCCTCTTTTACAAATTTCTCCGAATATTCACCTAAAAAAATTCTGCGAGTATTTTTAGAACTCTCCAATATGTTGGATTTTATACCTCCATTTTTTATTTTAACGAAGACTAAACCATTTTTCAAGCTCGAAAACGTGACAGCTACACGGCAGACGCAGACGCGCCCAACATTTTCGTTTACCAACTGCGCGATAACAATCAGACCACAATTGTTCTTCACACGACCTTCACAACTATCTGGTTCTTAATATGCAATTAAACATTAGGGCGAACGTATGCCTGACATTGTTTTAATACCCAAGCTTTGACATTTTTAATTACTTAAGGCTACATACATGGTATGAGAATGAATTATGTTTTGTCTGTTATAAATGTGTGTCATTGAAAACTGAGGCTGGGTACGTGCTTTTCGTGGGATATTTTTTTTTGTTTTATAACAGAATTCCTTTGAGTGTCAGATGCTCTATTTAGGTCGAGATTGTTGAGATTTTTTGTGATTACAGAAAAGTGATAAATAACCTTGCAGTAAGCACGTGCATTTATAAATAAACAAACAAGAAGGAGTATGTATCTGTTTTGCATTTACATGAATAGGTACAATTACTGTTACAATCCCTGACGGGTTTAGCTAGCAGTAATATAATTAGCGGCAAAGCAAACTATTTGAAACAACGTGATTGTATAGGTAGTAAATTGCGTTAAACATGCATTTTAAGCCAGTTTGAACTCTTAAAAAAAATAAAGAAACTATAACTCAATTTACGATCTAGTGCAATAAAGAGATCTTAATATTCATTCGTAATAAACCATGCAATTTCATGCAGTTAAAATCTTTAGCATTCGTCATGCATTAACTTCTGCCATTAGCATGCATACCTCAGCAATATGGTAACATGCAAACAAAATTGGAAACGTATAAACCTTGGAACCCCTTACCCTGGTTTGCCCGGGGGTCTCTCGCCGCAGCTGTGTAGCTATTGTACCCCGCACCTCCGAAACTTGTGCCGAAGTCAGAAAAGTCGACATCGTAGTGCCCAAACTGAGCCGATGTCAGCGCTATGCACGCGCACACAACCAACGCCTGGGAACAAAAGATATGTTTGTTTAATTAAAATTATGAATGGATAACAAGAATAAATGTTATCACGGATTTAATAAAATTGCTGCGAGACAAATAAATATCGGTAAAGATAAATAAAAAATATTAAATAGACCAGACATAGATACGATGGAATATAGAGTAAGTTCAATGAAAAATAAGTCATCATCGTTAAGTCACCGTCGTTAGTAAGGAGTTTCCATTACAAGACAGTTTCTTTACAATCTCATATGATACAATAACAAAAGAACACAAGGACAAAGAATTCGCCACATACCCAATAATACTCTATGAATAAGACTATTACCTTCAAAGCTTAACATCAGTAATGAATGCAAAAACTTGCCTTCATACAAAAAACATGAACGTGTGGCATTTAATGGATCGTAATGGATTTGAACTATTATTCATGTTTCGCACTAACTATAATCCCGGTTTTTGCTCGTAAAACCTTCGACTATTTAACACGTCAAGTATGGAGGAAAATAAAAATACATTAAGATAGCAGAGGTCATTGCACTGTGAATTATAATTGTGAAACTGAAGTGGAAGTACACAATACCAGGAAAATGGGTAATTCGAATTAATCTGTGCACTAATTCTCCAGGTCATTGAACTCGGAAAGAATAAGCAAGGACATCCGTTTTCAGTAGTTTTTTCTTACTTTAATAATTCTGTTTTCGATTGTAATTGATTTCACTGAGTTTTACGATAGTCAATTTATCTTTCATACTTTAATTAAATAAATAAATAACCATTTTGGTTG
Organism: Heliothis virescens; assembly: GCA_002382865.2. Classification (NCBI taxonomy): domain Eukaryota; kingdom Metazoa; phylum Arthropoda; class Insecta; order Lepidoptera; family Noctuidae; genus Heliothis; species Heliothis virescens. The sequence continues at coordinate 5,712,873 of NWSH02000008.1, forward strand.
TTTTTAGCAAACAAGAGAGCGAAGAAAAGTATGCCTAAGAGTGCTATAACAATCACGTCTCATTTGAAAATAATCAAGAATGGGCTGAATGGGTAAAAACAATACCTAAGATATAAGTAATAGGTAACTACAAAATGTATACCAAACTAGTTCTAATCTTGCAACAAAAACATAAAACGATTCGCGCCGATAATCATAATCAGATTACATCTCGATACAAAAATATTTCATACACATGACCCACAACATATTTATCATTAGAACAAAGGATCGATTAAAAGGAATCGATATGAACATGTTATAATTAAGTAACATGTAATAAGATTATTATCATTTATTCAAATTGCTACAACGTTCTATCGACGAAGTTATTTTAGAAGCCTTCGCAATAACCGTGATTTTTATACGACCTTCTTAACGTTTGTGCAATGGCGATTAATCAGTATCATCATGTGATAGTTATTTAAAGCTTTTTATAACCACAGTATTTAGGTGCAGACTAGATACGTCAAAACACACAAACTAGACAACTCGGCGACAAAAAATACCTAAACACAAAGACACGGAACAGTTGATTGGTCTAAACACGTCAAATTAAGCTACAACGACCTTCAGTACTTTCTAAATCTATTTTTACAAGCAAAACTCCATATAGTTCATATCAACAATAAACTTACACAACCGGCTTTATCAATTGCGAGTAGGAAGGTAGTATACGGAAACTCGGTGACGTAAGCAATGCATACATTCATACGGCGAACTGGTTTAGATCAGATTCGAAACAGGTATGTGATCTTGATGTGTGACCTCAGTAGCGGACTGGGCGTGCGTGAACCCTGTAGCAGTCAGCTGATGTGTGCACACGTGGGTTAGGCGTGCAGACCGGCGATACAAACGATGTTGTGATTTTTTTTAGTTGCAATGGATATTTGGATTATTTATTATTTTTCTTCTTTTCTCCTAAAACTTAATCATCTCTTAAGAAGAGCGAGACCTTCTAACACAAGTATAAGTATACGAGGTCTCCACGTGAGACAATTCTATCAATTTTTGATGACGAAATAAACCATTTTATTTCACTTTCAATGAAAATGTTGTAGTGTTTTTACTATCTCTATGTTCTTTGACAGAAGAGAGGTCATTGTAATCATCGGTGATTTCCAAATTAGATATTTTTTTTAATTGAGAAATCTGCCTCAATATCCACAATTGCTTTAAAATTGCGATATCTACAAAAACGGACCTTGTGGATCCATTATCCTTAAATTATATTGTCAAATCCACTAAAAGAAAATAATAAAAAATAGGACTCTTCAATTCAAACAAAGTCACTCGCCAACGTATTGACCATTGCAAGATTTATTCGCACCCATACATTGATTGCTTCCGTATCTAACGATTTATTTACCGCTGAAGTGACTTTCGCAACTGGTCTAGTGGGCCAGACGCCCGTCTGTAAAGCCCTACGCAACATACCTGCTCCCATTTAAGGAGACGTTGTAAATGCTTTCTGTATCAAATATGGTAATAAGTTCAATACACTTTGCTTGCAAAACTGTGACAAATTTTATTGCTAAACCGAAGCCCTTTGAAAGTGTAGCAATTAGTAATAGTTCCTTTAATTATAGAGCACTTTAAACTGTCCCTGCAATGGGTGTCAAGGTAGATCGGTCAAAAAACAGCGATTTAAAATTGCGTGTCGTTAAATATCATCTAATTTTCCTTTAATACTTAATCCAGTTTAAGGCTATCCGCTAACTAAAGTAATTCGTTCTCTCTAATTGCTAGAATAATCTGGTTTACATTTAAACTGTAATATCAATACTAAATTAAATTATTTGCCAATCCGATCCACCAATTAAAACTCATGAATTGGACATAACATAGATATTACACGATGCAAAGTTGAAGTGATGTAAAGATCAATAGGAATTAATTTTCCAAAAACAGTTACGCTAAACAATATTCAACATGTAAGTAACACCACTAATAAATAAAGTAAATGGAGTAAAGAGCAATAAAATAGTTTAAATATTCTAACTTGGTTATGTGAAGTAACGAAGCGAGTTTAAACGCTGTCTAGGAAGTTTAGCAACTAGTGTTCTATTGATGAAACTGCTCGCGATAAAACTATACAGATAATTGTGTTATACAACTGCTATTAGAAAGGCTATAAGGTCTGTTGAGTGCCCACTCCTGAACTACAAGACTATTAAAATGAACAATATGGTCACACTTAAGCATTTTATAGTACATAGATGTAAAGACGGCAACAGATCAATCTACAAGTATCTGTCAAATTTCACCAATGAAACATTAACCTTCCATTATTGTGATAAGGTTGAAAATCTATTGAAGAAATTTGACAGATTGAGTTGCTGGCGGGGCGTCTCCGTACGTAATGACATAGGTGTCTCTTGTAGTAGTCGAAACACGATGGAATATAATCTAGCATATAGTTAACATTACCTACATAAAGCTTAGTGTAAATATCCCAACGAAATTTCACAAAATTTAATAAATAAATTTGCGTAAATTCCATAGGTAATGTGACTTTTCGATTATCAGCAAATTGCGAGTGGGTGGGACAAGTCGTTACAAAAGTGACAGTTTGCAAGTTACGATGGCGAGAGTAAACGATATCACTCGTTAATTTATCGCTTAATAAGTGAATTTAAATACGAGTGATATGAGAATAAGGGTCTTTGTGTTATGAGCTAGTTTGGGTTGTTTGCATTCTGCTCCATTCTTTTGTTTAGCAAACTTTTGAAACACGAATATCGATTCCCAAATGCATCCACGGCTTTTCTATTTATAAATAAATATTACAGTAAAAAGGTACTTTAAGTTTCATTTTGCCCCACGAATAATTAAAATAGAAAATTATTTTAAATATTTTTATGTCTCAATGTTCCCCACGTAAAAAGCAACGAAATATTAAAATATTAAAGTTTCATTTTCTTCCATAACATCTTGCTGAGGTACAGTCGGTATAAAAATGTTATGCATCGTGACAACTGAATAAGGATAAGTGGTTTATTCTTTTAAACGCATATACGATGAAACATTAAGATCAGCATAAAGGTTTCGTATTAAATATCGATCGATGGACATTCAACTATAAGTACTAGGGAATCATAACTGAATTGGAAGTAG
>NWSH02000008.1:5718218-5728954 GCA_002382865.2 Heliothis virescens
GATGTATAAGCGGCGACTTCATTTGGCCAATAGATGGTCAGAAATAATTTGAAGGGTTGAAATTGAATATTTATTTGTTACGAGTACAAGTAAGGATGGCAGAAGTCACGGAGATGATGCTTAAATGTTATCACTTAGTTATGCAAACTGTTTTTCTTCAGCATATCGCAGAATGTGGTAATTAAAAGACATATTTTTGTATTAACTATTTTTAATAAAAAAAATTTTATTTTTTAATGTTTATAAATATGATTATTTTGATTACGATAATATAAAGTTATTGAAAATACTGCACTGGTTTGATTTATTATTCTAAGCACATGATTTAAACTGGATTTTCCTGCTGACTGTATGGACAAAATGCTGTCAAATATAATATTTATTTTTATAATGCTTTGACGAAAATGTGTGGAGCAATTTGAGACTACCCATTGTATTATTTGTTTTCGAAAAATACAAAATTCTTTTTCAATTTTAAGGTGGTGGGGCAAATTGGGAAACGATTTAATTTCTTATTTTAATTTTATATTTTTGTCGGTGATGACTTTGGGAATACTTCGTGGATCAAATGAGAATAACCGTTAGTTTTCGAGGTTGTTTCGTTTGTACGGGTTAATAAAAGATGTGTAACTAAATGCATTACTGGGTTTTCTAGTTTGTGTTAAAAATTTTCTCTAGATATTGAAAAGTATTAGTTAATTATGCTTTATAGGTAGAATGTTTGAAGACTTTTATCTTACTAATATTATAAAGCTGAGAGTTTGTTTGTTTGAACGCGCTAATCTCGGAATACTGGTCGATTTGATTACGCATGTGAATTTAAATATCGATGGACATTCAACTATAAGTACTAGGGAATCATAACTGAATTGGAAGTAGGTGTATAAGGCGACTTACCTTAGCGAAATAATGGTCACAAATAAATATGAAGGGTTGAAATTGAATCATTTATTTGTTACGAGTACAAGTAACAGGATGGCAGAAGTCTACGGAGATGATTGCTTAAATGTTATCACTTAGTTATGCACAAACTGTTTTTCTTCAGCATATCGACAGAATGTGTTAATTAAAGAAAAGTACGTTTTTGTATTAACTATTTTTAATAAAAAAAATTTTATATTTTTAATGTTTATATTGATATGATATTTTGATTACGATAATATAACAAGTTATTGAAAATCACTGCACTGTTTGATTTATTATTCCTAACGCACATGATTTAAAACTGATTTTCCTGCTGACTGTACTGACAAAATGCTGTCCAAATATAATATTTATTTTTATAATGCTTTGACGAAAATGTGTGGAGCAATTTGAGAACTAACCCATTGTATTATTTGTTTTCGAAAATACAAAATTCTTTTTCAATTTTAAGGTCGTGGGGCAAATTGGGAAACGATTTAATTCTTATTTTAATTTTATATTTTTGTCGTGGATGACTTTGGGAATACTTCGTGGATCAAAATGAGAATAACCCGTAGTTTTCGAGGTTGTTTCGTTTGTACGGGTTAATAAAGATGTGTAACTAAATGCATTACTGGGTTTTCTAGTTTGTGTCTAAAAATTTTCTCCTCTAGATATTGAAAAGTATTAGTTAATTATGCTTTATAGGTAGGATGTTTGAAGACTTTAGCTATACTAATATTATAAAGCTGAAGAGTTTGTTTGTTTGAAAGCGCTAATCTCAGGAACTACTGGTCCGATTTGAAAAATTCTCTCAGTATTAGATAGCCCATTTATTGAGAAAGGCTATAGGCTACTTTTTATCCCGGTGCGCCGAGTAGTTCCCAAGGGACGCGGGTGACATCGCTGGCAGAAGCTAGTAAGGATATAAAAAGTTTGTGATAATGTTATGCAGATTTAATTGAATAAGATTTAAAATAATCTGTGTTAATTAATTACTATTGCGATTAAGTTACCAAAGATTATTAATATATACAATTAATAGTAATGAAATGACATCTGAAGTTATTGATCAATGATTATTCATAGTTTAAGCAAACCGAGAAACAAATTGAAATCGTTTATACTGTATATAGGTTTATGGTTAAGATTAAGATTAAATTCGCCAAACAACTGACATTTTCTTCATAAATATTCATTATGGAATAATTATAAAGTTCCAAACTATATATAATAATACAATCAAACTTAATTTTGTTAATACTGATTTCTAGGGAAGGGTATTGTGTCGAGAGAGATCGGGAAACATGATCATAAATAAATCATACTTTCAAATATGAAAATATTATATGTAGGTATATGCTAATACCAATTACTACATATACATATAAAGTATATTATTTACATGTCAATAAGTAGAGATTATCTAATAGTTATCTGTACATCATAAATCAATCCGTTTTCTAACGACTCTTCCTGGCAACTACTGGCTACTATTGGTAATTGATTACACAATACTATAACTATATCTTAAATGTTAAACAAATGGTAATACAGGCTGAATTTAATTTAAGATATAGAAAGCTCCATAGAAATTATGTTAAACTAGCTTCCGCCAGCGGTTTCACCCGCGTCCCGTGGGAACTCGCACCCGGATAAAAGTCTTAATAGCCTATAGCCTTCCTTGATAAATGGGCTATGTAACACTGAAAGAATTTTTCAAATCGAACCAGTAGTTCCTGAGATTAGCGCGTTCATCCAAAGAAATAAACTCTTCAGCCATATAATATTAGTATAGATTTCAATCTCTATTACAAAATGGATAGATAGGTTAAAGAAATTGGTCAATAGCCTACAATTGCTTCTACAAATAGCATTTTCTCTGCTATATCTGTCGTAATAATTTATAATGTAAATAAGGACAGGTGCATTACGTAAATGTTAAGTTTCTAAAAATAACCTTTGTTGTAAGGTTACGAATGTAGGGCTGACATATTTCAATTTCAAAACTCGAGTGGGCTGAGAAAAGTTTAATCAATCTGTGTGGTCCTTGAATCAACTTCATTTATTTGTTTTGCCGAGTAGATACAATTATTTGTATTCGCAGTCAAAAAAGTGTAATTCGCGATGAGATGAAGACAGGGAAAAAATGACGGAAATGCAAACAAGCTATCACACAACTCTCTCTTAATAAACTCCACAACTGAGTTCTAAAAAGCCATCATATTCTCTAACACAATATTTTTATTAATCAATGGAAAACAAGCAAAACAATAGGTAACCTCATTTACCACTAGACAAATCAAAATTCTTGTCCCCTATAAAAAATAACCATAGGCACAATTTGATCAAAGATTGCACAATTCAATTGCATTCCGATTGATTCTCATCGCGAAATTGCACTACAAACAACAAGGCCTTCTGGTAAAGTCTACGTGAATCGAGTACCGTCTACATGTCGCCATGTGATTTGAATAAAATTCCATTAGTCAATTTACTGAATATTGTACATATTTTTGGGCAATAATTACATACGGACAAATTTCACCCTAACTTGCCGTGATCTCATTGAATTGATTGAATCAATTGCAGTGCTGAAGTTTGGTCATTATTTTTTGTTTAATTTCATTTTTATCATCAATTTTATTATTTACCGTTTATTAGACTTTTAAAATAGAGAAACAAATAATAGTCGTATCATAAATAAAATCTTATGCTTGTAATAAATAGACTTTACGGCGTTTATTGCAATTTGTCACTGTCATAACACTGGTAGGTAGGTAATCTGTATACATAAAACTTATGATAGGTGGCTACATTCTTTGAAAACAATTACTGTTACTAACTTATTCTCTGACTATTTATAGCTATATACTTGATAGCTTCTGCCAGCGGTTTCACCCGCTTTCCCGTGGGAATTACTGCGCGCATCCGGATGAAAAGTAGCCTATAAGTAGCCTTCCTCGATAAATTGGCTATCTAACATTGAAATATTTTTTTAAATCGGACCAGTAGTTCCTGAACGCGTTCAAACAAACAAACTCTCCAGCTTTATAATATTAGTATAGATTATTTCTCATGTCAAAAATTAAAGCAAGGTTAAAGAGCTTTAATAAATTGACTCACAAAATACCTGAACGTTACATTCTTCAGATTCATTAAATACTTTGCGTACATTGAGTTGCTACACAATACACGAGATGATCATGAGAGAGTTGACAAGGCAAAGTAGACCTTACATCAATGAGTTACAGCTCAAATTATGAAAAATGCTGTTCAATGTAACATCAGTATAATAAACGCAGCACATGCCTGCGGCTTTATATGTAGGAAATTAATTATTTAAATGCTACACTAAATGCGTCAAGTATATTTGAATAATGCTTGTTTCAAAATTAATTTAAAATGGTGTAATATTTCATCATATTATGCGTTAACCACTTAAGAAGTTAATAAATCAGATGTAGTTCTTCACATCATTAAACATCGATCTTGGTAACTGAATTTAACAATCTTAGTCCTTCAAAGACATTTCCGAAACGTAAGGCTCTCACATACTGAGGTTATATTATTTTTAGCAGACCTACGACCCAGTTTCACAGGTTTCAGATAAAGCTATCTGACACAGAGTACCGTAGAAATGTTTTTAATTTTGACAACTTTTCTATAGCATGACCTGTCAGTTATTAGAACTTTACCTGGAATCTATGAAACTGGCCGCTAGGATGTTAAACTAGTAAAAAATCCAATATTGTCAATATGCTTCGTTTCAGGAAAAGCTGTTATTTATTCATGTTTATTATACTCAATAATAATCTTCCCTGATACGTCGAGCAAATACGTCAGCACAAATAAAACCTTGGCCACTATAAATAAATAATTCGACATGATGATTTTAATCTAAGTAAAAAAAAAAATTAAAAAAAAACTCGTCAACAAATGCACCAGTATAAAATAACCCTATGCGTTAAGTATGTAGGTACAATTCACAAATCACGCGCATGCGTGCGAGGAAACCGAATCAAGTGTGAACGCACCGAGCTGCGCTTGCGACACTGTGACGCAACTGTCCGCACGGCCATTGTGTCGAGACACTGTTGTAAGTCCATATTTAGCATTATTCGTCTAATGGTACGATCTTGAGCTAGTTTTAGGGTGTCCCTTATTAATGTACCAGTCGAAATTGCCATTTTAAGTGATTGATTGGAACAACTTACATGATAAAAAGTTTATTGAAAAATAATGTTCAAATGTTTCGAATCAATAGTTGGCTAAATGGAGACCGATATGTCTTTAAAATAAATCCATATTTTGGAATCTTCACAAATCCCATTTCTTATAGAAATCATTTTAGGAAGTTGGAGATGGCATGCAATTTTCTTTCTATACCTATTTATAATGGAGCACCTACATGTTGTAAAAGCATTTTTTTTTCCAAACCGACCATTACGCATTGTCAGATCCATGTATCAAAATGATTAACTACTAGATATGTTAGCGTCGACAAGCACATAACGACTAATGAATAACTTCGCAATCTTTCTAATTTCTCAACGTTCGTGGAATACCAACATTGTAATAGAACTCAGTTTCAACTACCGCTAACTTTTATTTTCTTTTCAAATAGTTTCTAAAAGTACAACTGCTTGTTCTTAAAATAGAATACATTGGAAATCCAGCCTATAAATCGTAGCCATTAGCAGTAGAATAGAAGCAACCGATAAAACCGGGCCGAAAAAACTATCCAAAAAACCACTCACGCATTTTATTACGAACACACGTCAATGATCAATCGACAGTAAAATTACAATTTCAGGTCTATGAAATAATACAATAATAAATAGCATACGAGTATTATGGAATCGTTACATTTATATTGCACAAGTGATTTCGGAACAGGCTACTATCAATTATTATTCTGAACACAACGCGTTTAAAATTCGCTGTGTACGCTTCACTACAGATTAATGGACGATGTATGGTAATATGCCTGCATTTCTCTTTATGTATTAACGAGATTAGGCACGTAGATCTTAGTGAATAAGCAAAATTACTTAAGATGTTGCTCTAGATACAAAAGACCATTAAAAATGTGAACGACATATTATAAGTCCCATTTTTTTGTATTAAAACTATTAAATGCAGCCTAGACTCTTTAGAATACCGTATAGCTCCAATTCCGTCGTTCATGTCAAGTAGACGAAATTATCGTATAGCTGCAATTCCCTTCTACAAATCTCTAATCCTTAATTCATGCAACACTAATAACTCATTTAGACGCACAACGGATATGCATCAGATCTGCACATAAATAATACTCACGAATACAATCCATCTCGAGTGTTGTATGGAATTAAAGGATTTACTGGCAGTAGCTGCCTCTCACTTAGAAGATGATCGATTTAGATCAGGCCCTGTTGCCTGCCAGTACCTACACGACCAAACCGACCTGTTTGTTCTGGGAATGTGTTCGGAATTTTAACTTCATTTGAATAATTGGACTGGATTCTAATAGGGAATGTTTGGCCTTTAATGCAGGTTAAGAAACATTTTTGAAAGCTTAGGTATATTGGGATCAGGAAGTAGAGGCTCTAATGTAAGAAAATACTTGTCTTGACTGCAGAATACTTTAACATCTAATTTTAAAGTGGAAGGAATTATTAACAATTAACACTTCAGTGCGTAATAAGCAAATTCAACAGCAATAAAGCCATTATGCTGCAATTAAAGATAATGGTCATAATGATCATCTATGCAAAACCAACCTTGACCGCACGCAGAGAAAACGACAGCCAGAAAAAATTATCAAAACGTCATAATATTTATTGCAGTTTAAGTAATTTTGCATTGCATCCTCATTTGTCATAAATCACGAACAAAAATCGTTATAATTTAAACAGCTTGAAGATTTAATTATCGTGTAATTGGGCATTATATTTTTATTTATGCGAAAATGAGTCGGTTCTAAGATAATGATCGGAGTTCGCAAGCAGATGATTTTGATCACGAATACCGGATATTCTTGAGGGTCATGATACATAAAATGTATGAACATCACGCGCCCAGTTTCACCAATTACATTGCGTATGATAATCATGATTCATATCAGAGAGTTATAATTTTATCAGAGGTCATCTTGTGATTATTGCATGTGCTTATTATTTAGAGTACGGTATAAAGTTCTTCATCTATTGTAATTTGTACGACTCAATCACTAACAATAGCATGAAGTCCTTCACAAAGCTATCCTACAGTTTACGCAAAAGAAATAACCAAATGGATGAAAAGGCTCTTATTTTACACAACCTCTATACCTAAAAATAGGTTTTAATATACTGACCATCTCTAGCCTAGCCTCTCAATGGGAAAAACACTTGTAATTATCACTTATAATTCCTGCTCAAGTGACCGTAAAGTCAGTACCAAACATAAATACTGCATTCTGTCGTATGATCAATTGCAGTAACGACCCGTAAAGAAGGCCCTATGTCCAGCTACGAACGTTTACGGCCCATTATCGATTCGTATCAAAGTAATATGTTGTCTAAGGTCATAACTATTATAAGTTCTATATAGGGCAGATCTGAATACTGTGGTATCATGATTTATGACATTAAGCACTATTGCGCTTGGTACAATGTTTATTACTGCAATAAATGCTAAAGGATTGTAAATCGAATATTTTATTAGTGTTACATTTCTCCATAAGCTTCTACTTCAATTGGTTGTATAATATTGTTTCCGTAATTGTAAAATACGGTGAAATATAAGGCCTTTCATCGGTAGACTACAATGCGTTAATATGAGAAACCTTTCATTGAGTTTTAAGGAAAAGTTATGGGAAAAGCCCTTTTGGTCTTATAATAATTCGTTCCTTTCGCAGAATCAGTACCTATATGTAAAGGGCAAATTAACAGAATTGTTATATTAAACGAAAGTTTAAGAATGAAATTAACCTGTTGAATATTATAGATGCAAATGAAAAAAACTTCCGCTTCTCTGTTTTATACATGACATTACAAATTAAATAAATTATCTATAGAGATAAAAGTGGTAAATGCACTCACATAAATTAAGCAAAGGCAATATAATTGTCATAAGCCTTCAAAGCTCCCGTGAATCTGGTATGCAGGTAAACGAGTTATTTAAAACGTTTAATTAAATGTCAGTAGTGTAGCTCTTTATCGATGCGAACACCGATAGAAATAGGCTTTATTGCATCCATAGACCATTTGCTGGATCACGAGACATAATGTGCGCAAAAACGTCAGACTATATCACTTTGGTGCATTCAAATAGAGCGGAGATTGAGTCGTTATCTTTTATTCGCGTTTCTATATACAAATTAAATAGGGTTAGCAAGTTTCGTTTGTACCTACATAAGCCTCTATAACTCTTATTAAAAACTTACCCAGCATAGATACTTAACTATCCGCGCACACGACGACTTAAATACATTCTTGGTTAAATTCTTCCAAAAGTTGTTAGGCATTAATCTGACAAATTGTTTCGTCAATATAAATTATATGATCTCGGTTTGGTTATTCACCTTGATTTTAAAATAGCGAACACTATTTAAGGAGTTGCAATCTATCGTCGACATTATGCAAACTAAAGAAACTGCCGATAAATAAATAGAATGAAGAACGAATAATAATACACTTGAATGAACAAACATAACATCGTGTTGACGTCTTCGTTGGATCCGATGCTAATCGCGATCGCCTAGTGTCACCTAGATTTCCAAGGTTAGCACTATCTACGTCACACGGTCCAACCAACATCATTACAGCCACGCCTATTCCAACTCACCAACTCCACTATAACAACTTACATTCGATTATAAAATTGTCCACAAGTATTGAAAGCGAATTCGAGAAGGTCGCATGTCCAATTTTACGTGTATTATGTAAAGACTTTCGATAATTATTTTTAAATTAAAGTCTACATTGTACAATGAAGGACGTCTGTAGCCTATTTTCCGAAAGAAACTTCAGGTTTCACTTTTTTATTTGCATTGCGCAACTTTACTTGTCATCTAGTCGCGATAAATATTAATATTATTTAGTTTACTAACAATATTTCAGCACAAAAAATATAATAAATGAACTGTAATTTATGTGCAATCTGGTAGTTTGGTTCAAACCTCTCGTTGTTTATAATTTATAGTGTCTAATATCCTCATATTGACAAGCGTAGAAGTGGTAACAATGAGGTATTTATCAACGTCCCCTTGACATGCTCTAACGACCACCACTAGTTACAGATATAAGCTGAATTATGATACAAGGAATTAATGCATTCCCAGACATTAAGGCTGTGGGCTACACCGACATTAAGTACCATTAATAACCATCAAACTACGTAACAATATTGGAACATTGAAATTTATAACACACGCGTATGTTTCCGAGTCGGATACGAATAAAAGTTATTGCTTCCCGTGCTGTAATAAGTCTTTTTTCTCACGGGACATTTTTTTGGCATTAAAAATTAAGTAACAGTTGACATGACACTTTTTAAAGAAATCAAATGTGAAGCAATTGGAACTGTAACACAGGATTCCGCGATATTTCCTATTCCTAATTAAACCGATACCGATTATTTGTCAATCGATATTCAACCTACGCATAAACAGCTGTAACCATCACTTAGCTGTGACCACATAGCCTCAAGCCTACTTGCACTGAATAATCCACGAATATTTATTAGGTCCACGAAAAGTTCCGCATTCCGACAATCTGGTACCAAACCAAAGTGTGGTCTACCAAACGAACGGATTTCTTACATTATCGTGTTTCTCAGTATTATTCTATTACATACGGATATGTATTTTTTTCTATGATTGCGTATGTAGGTAATTGTAATTAAAGATAATCGTATTATCCGTGATAATAATAAATAAATTATACATCTCGACTTAATTCATTTACGCTTCTGTTGGCTTCTTGTTCTTGAAACTACTAAGTTCGCACGGTTTTTTTCCGGCCAAATTCTAAACCAATAGGAACTATATCATATGAAAAAAAATATCAGGCCATGTCTATAATGTAATCTCTTCAAAAAGATAATCTTACTTGAAATTCTATCCTAGATTTAGCACTAGATATAACATACACATGTGTGATATATTTAGTAACACTAAAATAATACTAAGCTTGCTAATCAATGTAATACAATCTTGTTGAGCAAGAAATGTATTGTTTTATTGCTCAGCTTAAGTAGATATCGGTACATAAAGGATCCATCAATACTCTTTCACAAATCATATGAAGAAACTTTTATGACCGCAAAAAAACAGGAGCACGACTATTCCACCACGAAGTCTAATTTATTTTTTAATTTGCAGTTCTAGTGTCTGTACATATATTCACCAAAATGTATAAATATTTCCATATTGTACAAACATTTTTGTACCTTTGCATTTCCCACTTTTCCGGTCGAACAAGCTATCATTATTCGCGTTAAGTAATCTTGAAGCTAAACGTTCCATTTTGGAACTGGGCTAAGACTGATAAATACCTACTTTTAAGCACATTACTATCAACATATTTGTTTAAGTGATAACTTATTGGTATAGATGTCACGGTAAATGCGGATATTGCGGTAATTATGTATCATTACCGGGAACTATGCATAATTACCTATGCTCGTGGTAAAGGTGATAAAAACGTTCAAATTAATCACATTTACCGGCAATTATATAAAATTACCGCACCCCTTTGGTAGATGTAGTCAATAATGAAATCAAACATCGGAATCTAAAATAAAAACAGTTCAAATGAAATCAATATCAATTCAAATGTCCTAAGTATTGTGTTAAATAATGCGTA
>NWSH02000008.1:5732609-5745840 GCA_002382865.2 Heliothis virescens
GACTTTTATTGAAAACGGTTTTATGTCTTACGTCTATTATTGAATGTTATATTTATGACAAACGGATTTAGGACATATTGGGTCTTACTATAAAAACCACCTAGATTTCAATCCTTAACGAGAGTATTCTCTCAACATTTACCACGGTCGTGCGGGAGTTTTATATAATTACCGGTAATTGTGAATAATTAACTACATTTACCATGTGCGTTGGTAATTATCTATAATTACCGGTAATTATAGATAATTACCGATTGCTTATATTTACCGTAACATAGATATTAACATCTTAAAATATATCTTTGTCTAGTTCAGCTTTTCAGTTAGTTAGTTGTGGAGACAACTATTACACTTTTGAACCTATTTTTTTAATGTTGACGACACAAACCAGGAGGCTTATTCCTTTTAACGATACTTATATAATTTTTTGGGCTTTTTTTTGTTATTATCCTGAGAAAAATTTAAAGATGGCCGGTTTTTAGTTTTCCTTGCCTTTTTTTTACAAAACAAATTTGAATCGTACTCTTATGAGGAAAAAAAGTACGAAATAATATTTTAATGGCAATCATTAACAAATAAATTATAAAATTTTATGCCTTATAAATTTTTAATCCATATGAAATATCATCAATCATTTATAAGATCAGTATTTTTTTATAAATGTATTTTTTAACTTTTAAATTAGTTGCGACATCATGCGGTTAGAATTTTTTTAAATGACTTATTCAAATGCCTGTGTTTTAATGTAAATATTTTTAATAATTATGTACAAATCAGTGTGGCCACGACCTAGCACTTTGTGTATAGGATTAGTTGGAATAGACGATATAATATGCGCAAGGTTGAAAACAAGATTTATTTAACATGTTACTACATACAAGGAAGATGAAGACGATTTAGCAAGAAAAGTGGGATGACGTCAAAGAAAAATACATTCTGTGCCGACCCCATAAAAAAGGGGATAATTACTATGACCTGTGAGAAAGCTAGATAAAATATTATTAAATTATAAAACTCCTATAAATGAATAAACATTAAATTATTAATTCCAAATACATACTTTTAGAAAACCCGTAGCTTATATCACCTAATAAAAAGCTCGTACGTACCATGAATGGGCAACGCACGTCACATAGCGGGAAGCATGCGCGGACGCACATGATATCGCGAGCCCGACCGGTCCTGCCATACTTCCGCCTTCCGACTACCGCAATAACATCTATTGATTTACTATGAATATTGTTTGTTTATTAAATAATTCGCTATTTTAGTCGTGACCTTCATTCGTCAACAAATATTGTTAATGAAGCCATAAAACGGAACTAATGGATTTATTTATCGATTTTTTATTAGGCTTTACAAATTGGCTCATCTGCTTCTTGGAATTTGGGACATATTTTATCTGATGGTTGACAAATTAATCGCATTCCAAAATATTTGAGGTCATTTAGTCAAACGAATTAGGCCTATGTACCTACTTTGTGAAGAATATCTGATAATATTGTGCTTACACACTATAACTAATAGTTTAAGCTCTCACATGTCACACATAACGTAGCGCTAAACTGCCAGCATTCTGCAGACATAAGTGGCTGCGTCTGCGCACTCTCTCCGTTACATCAGTAAAGAAAAATACAAAAAAATCTCATCAACCGTATGATGTTGCAAAAACCACTGGTAACCGTACCATGACTCAATTTATCGGCAAATTATGTAATATGATGAACATACGTGTAAATTATAAAATAAAGGACAGTTTTAGCGATTTTAAATAAATGTAAAGTTATGTGCTCATTAACATACGACGACGTGTACAGTTTTCAAAACAAATGATCCAAAAGATTTTCCATGACCATATGTTAATATTTACGAAATTATTATTTGGAGCAATATATATTGCCAATTAATTCAGTTCATTATGACGTTATGAGCTCTGACTCAACTGTATCATGAATGACTACCAAATTCGAATGAAGATGTTCAAAATTCACAATATTAATAAAATCGTGTAGCTAAACACTGAATTTTCGTAGCACATGACCTTGTCTCTAAAAAATCTAAACAATAGAATATTAATCCAATTTGCCATCAGAAATACGTCACTACTACAAACATTAGCAGATAATTAGTTCATTAATGAGTTCCAATTTACGTACAAAAACGTCAATTCTATAAAAAATAGCAAAACAATGAAAAAGCGGCGTATTTAAAGATTTCGTTCCAAAACAAACAGTAACCGTACAGAAGTATTGAAAGATGTCAATTGTATAGTAACTGCAGTACGAGGTCGTCATTTATGTAAACAGTAAGACAAGGCCGTTATAACGCATTAAAAGACATATTTAAATTCGCCTTGACAATACTGAGGTCTCACTTGGATTGGAAAAAGGAAGTAGACCTTTACAATGGAAAATTCGTCCATTGACGATTACGACGATTACCAGGTCTCGTTCCACGAAGGCTAATCCCATCGACATTGACACCGTAAGACTATGGTATTAAACTATCGTTACATACTTCCCATATTATTTGTGCTATTCAATTGTACTGCAAATTACTGATGCATTATTATGATTGTAATGTGTACGCATTGTGTATCTTGTTAGTCATCAAATTATTTGATTTTGTTATGTTATCTTTGCTTAGATTTTAATTACCCGAAATGACGTTCGAACTAAACAATTACACAGATCATTATTATTTGAATAATGTAAAGTAGCTACAATGCTAAATATACAACTATGGACATTAAAATTTTGTTAGTGAAACATCAGGAAATTGTTCAAGCAATAATTTCCATACATAAACAACACTACGGTTTATAATTCCCATAGAAACTAAAACAAGCGTTGAATGCAATAGTCGATTTCGCTTTCTACGTACATTTTGTGAATGCGCTTTCTGTTACACAATCTTACAACAGTGCTCTTAAAACTGCGCTAAACGTATCATTAAAGTACTATTATTTTGGTCACATACGAATTGTGACAAGATTACTGTCAACGCAATCTCTCGTTTAAATCTAAGCACAGTTTAATCTTTGTCTAAAATATCATTACAGCCTAATCTCCCTTCAATAGCTCATTAAAAACAAGACAATTATCGCGGATAATTTAGACATAAAATTATTAGTTTGAACAGGCAATTAACGCACTTATAGCAAAAACGAAGTCAACATACTCTCGTCGCTAAATGGGTCATTCACCCACCATCCGTAAAGTCGTGAAGGTCGCTTTTTGCATATCTCGGTCACGAGCCAACTGATGATCATCTGGCGATCATGAAATATGAAATTTATGCGAATAAACCACACAAAAAAAATACAGCAATTATTATGAGACCCATTGTTTGACGCAACGTCACCCTTGGCCGTAATTAATCAAATACTTTTGTCTGATTAATGTATGATCGCAGGAACAACTGACCGACTTGTGGCACTACATGGAAACTGTATTTGTCTGCAGAGATTTAATTAATTGTCTGCATGCGATCTTCTATCATTGCCTAACTAGGAAGTATGTTTGTTACGGTGATGCAACTATTATAATGATTTTAATAAAAGCGGTTTAGTAAATCAAGTTGTATTGAAAAATGATACGATAGAATTAACCTGTATTCATATAATTCAAATCATTTGTTATATTTGAATGACAGCTAAGACATGAATACGTTATTCAGCTAGATTAGAAGGCACTTGTGCAAAGCTCAAAACATTTTGGACTGATTGATTTTCGACACTTGCTTCACTTAACGAAGTCTTTATTTTTTGCGGGAAATCAAAGTGATGTTTTTTCATCAAACAATTATTATTTACACCAAGGTCTCACAAATGGAATGTAAATAAAGTATTTAACTAAAGCCAAGAAATAAAGCAAATAGATTAAAATTTTTGCTATTAACTGACCGTGTCAATGCAGGTATGTTGCAATACACTGCATATGATGCATTAGCTGTAAAATATAATAGCTTTGGTACCTAACTGACACTAATAACCTATAGGTATTCCGAATGACACAGGTCATAGGTCAGTGTCACCTCTGATTCTTAGATTTCATTCTCTACTCTAAAACGTGCATGATTTAATCAAAACTTAGACGCATAATTTGAAATTTGATCTATCGCTGCAAACAATTTGACGGGCGTGGTCTAAAAATAAATAGGATTGGGCAAACAAAAAATGTATCACATTCAGTGAGAGGTAAGTTTGCGAATAGTTTAATATCATTGAGCAAAGCTTGACACGAAACGTACATACAAACAATAATTGCATTTTCCTATAATATGTACAAAAATATTGCTTCATGTCAGTTTGTCCTTAAACAAACAATGCGTGATTTATTTTATGAAGCCGCATTCCTAAATACAATTGCTTTACTATCTTGATTTTCTCATACATACTCGTATATGACATTTTGTTATTATATGTCGATACTTACCTATATCAAAAAATTTCCTTTCATTCATGATGCGAAAATTATAAACGAACTTGGAAGTCTAGATCCTAATATACATTGCATGCCAACTTATTAGAGTTATAGTAGTTAGCGGTACCTAAGTTAGACACTCCAAAAAAATCTAGTTAAGTCTCTTGCCCTTCGGAAACAACTTTATTAGAAAAGCATTAGGTATAATTAAATATACTGTGGCAAGTTAACTAATCAGCAAGGTTAAAACGGAATTTTACCGGTGCAGTGCGCCAGACACTTTTTAGGCATTTTAAAAGGTTATTTAAAAATAAACAGAGACAAATGAATAGCGAAAAAGTTTTTCTAATCTATTTTGTAAAACTAGCTTCTACCAGCGGCTTCGCCCGCTTCCAGAGGGAACTATTTCCCGTGCCTGGATAAAAAGTAGCCTATGTTGTTCCTCAGGGTTNGAAATGACGTTCGAACTAAACAATTACACAGATCATTATTATTTGAATAATGTAAAGTAGCTACAATGCTAAATATACAACTATGGACATTAAAATTTTGTTAGTGAAACATCAGGAAATTGTTCAAGCAATAATTTCCATACATAAACAACACTACGGTTTATAATTCCCATAGAAACTAAAACAAGCGTTGAATGCAATAGTCGATTTCGCTTTCTACGTACATTTTGTGAATGCGCTTTCTGTTACACAATCTTACAACAGTGCTCTTAAAACTGCGCTAAACGTATCATTAAAGTACTATTATTTTGGTCACATACGAATTGTGACAAGATTACTGTCAACGCAATCTCTCGTTTAAATCTAAGCACAGTTTAATCTTTGTCTAAAATATCATTACAGCCTAATCTCCCTTCAATAGCTCATTAAAAACAAGACAATTATCGCGGATAATTTAGACATAAAATTATTAGTTTGAACAGGCAATTAACGCACTTATAGCAAAAACGAAGTCAACATACTCTCGTCGCTAAATGGGTCATTCACCCACCATCCGTAAAGTCGTGAAGGTCGCTTTTTGCATATCTCGGTCACGAGCCAACTGATGATCATCTGGCGATCATGAAATATGAAATTTATGCGAATAAACCACACAAAAAAAATACAGCAATTATTATGAGACCCATTGTTTGACGCAACGTCACCCTTGGCCGTAATTAATCAAATACTTTTGTCTGATTAATGTATGATCGCAGGAACAACTGACCGACTTGTGGCACTACATGGAAACTGTATTTGTCTGCAGAGATTTAATTAATTGTCTGCATGCGATCTTCTATCATTGCCTAACTAGGAAGTATGTTTGTTACGGTGATGCAACTATTATAATGATTTTAATAAAAGCGGTTTAGTAAATCAAGTTGTATTGAAAAATGATACGATAGAATTAACCTGTATTCATATAATTCAAATCATTTGTTATATTTGAATGACAGCTAAGACATGAATACGTTATTCAGCTAGATTAGAAGGCACTTGTGCAAAGCTCAAAACATTTTGGACTGATTGATTTTCGACACTTGCTTCACTTAACGAAGTCTTTATTTTTTGCGGGAAATCAAAGTGATGTTTTTTCATCAAACAATTATTATTTACACCAAGGTCTCACAAATGGAATGTAAATAAAGTATTTAACTAAAGCCAAGAAATAAAGCAAATAGATTAAAATTTTTGCTATTAACTGACCGTGTCAATGCAGGTATGTTGCAATACACTGCATATGATGCATTAGCTGTAAAATATAATAGCTTTGGTACCTAACTGACACTAATAACCTATAGGTATTCCGAATGACACAGGTCATAGGTCAGTGTCACCTCTGATTCTTAGATTTCATTCTCTACTCTAAAACGTGCATGATTTAATCAAAACTTAGACGCATAATTTGAAATTTGATCTATCGCTGCAAACAATTTGACGGGCGTGGTCTAAAAATAAATAGGATTGGGCAAACAAAAAATGTATCACATTCAGTGAGAGGTAAGTTTGCGAATAGTTTAATATCATTGAGCAAAGCTTGACACGAAACGTACATACAAACAATAATTGCATTTTCCTATAATATGTACAAAAATATTGCTTCATGTCAGTTTGTCCTTAAACAAACAATGCGTGATTTATTTTATGAAGCCGCATTCCTAAATACAATTGCTTTACTATCTTGATTTTCTCATACATACTCGTATATGACATTTTGTTATTATATGTCGATACTTACCTATATCAAAAAATTTCCTTTCATTCATGATGCGAAAATTATAAACGAACTTGGAAGTCTAGATCCTAATATACATTGCATGCCAACTTATTAGAGTTATAGTAGTTAGCGGTACCTAAGTTAGACACTCCAAAAAAATCTAGTTAAGTCTCTTGCCCTTCGGAAACAACTTTATTAGAAAAGCATTAGGTATAATTAAATATACTGTGGCAAGTTAACTAATCAGCAAGGTTAAAACGGAATTTTACCGGTGCAGTGCGCCAGACACTTTTTAGGCATTTTAAAAGGTTATTTAAAAATAAACAGAGACAAATGAATAGCGAAAAAGTTTTTCTAATCTATTTTGTAAAACTAGCTTCTACCAGCGGCTTCGCCCGCTTCCAGAGGGAACTATTTCCCGTGCCTGGATAAAAAGTAGCCTATGTTGTTCCTCAGGGTTTATTCTATCTTTGTACCAAATTTCATCAAAATCGGCTCACTGGTTTAGGCGTGAAAGCGTAACAGACAGACAGACAAAGTTACTTTCGCATTTATAATATGAAGTTTGTATTTCAATTCTGTTTTCTAGGATTTATAAGCTCCTTGACGTAATGGGCAGTTATCGAACACTATCGTTAGAACAAGTTTATCGCGATTTTCAGAATGCGATATGAATTGTGAAATTACTATATAATAGTTTAACATTTTACTCCTATATTATTATTTTAGTGTTAACGGAAAATGGTTATTTGTGTTAAGTGTTGGACTGTTATGGTAGGCGCGGTTTTAATTAATAAAAGATTTATTTGAAATAGCTATAACTTAACGTTGTTTTTAAACTATTTATATTAATTTATTTATGAAGTATCAATAATGCTGATAAGTTGTTAAGAGTCTTCGAATTTATAATTATGCCTTTATTAAGTCCCTAGGTAGGTTAAAAATTAAAGTCTGTAAAAATCTAATAGAAGTTACATTCTCGCTATCTACAAAGTAGAGAAAGCTAATCAACTTCTTTAAATCAGATAAATTCCTTTTTTTAGAATCATGGTTTAAACAAATGAAAGGATGACAACGCTCAAAGATTTGGAAACTAATTAAAACTTATGTAACGAAATCTTTACACTTTTTAATGTCTTTTGTTATCGCCAAATGTCGATTAAATATTATCCTGAAAGTCAGCTGAATCATGTTAATAACATCAAAAAGTAACGATATTAAATATCTTTTAGTCATAGTTAATTAAAATTGTTTTAGTCATGTATCTCATGAAATGTTTAACTCAAGCAATATCTAAAAATCAATTACAAAATTCAATCGCTTTACATAAACAACCACCTCTAATTAGAAGCACTAAACTTACAGTTAAAATAACGAAACTTCACCGTAACGTAACTAATTACATTTATGCAAACTAGTTAAGATCGTAAACAAATAAAGCCACTACAAATAGAACGTGATAGCTTTGCAATTTAGCCATTAAAAGAGCTAATAAATTAAGCTATAACTGATAGTTTAGCAGGTTATAAATAATCTAGTTTAAAACTCTGAGAGCCTAATAGTCTCAAAAATTAACCGGATTGATTAAAACTCAAACTCAATTTTATTTTTATTTCAAACTAGCTTCTGCCCGCGACTTCGTACGCGGATCCTGTTTTTTTTTATATAATCATATTTTCTCATCGTTTAAACCTTCCCTCGATCTGTACAAACATTTTAAGACCAAAATAAGCCCGATCGGTCCAGCCGTTCTTGAGTTATGCGCTTACCAACACATTTAGCGATTCATTTTTATATATAAGAAGATTGGCCTATAAAAGCTCTTATGAAACGTCAAGCTAGTTGCACGGTTCAAAGAAGTGAATCTCATGGAGAAGAACCGGCAAGACTCCATAAAGAACTCCATAAATTATTTGATTTTTATTCATAAATCAACAAATCGGCAATAGGCGTTATCGCGGAAATCCGTGTCCTAAGCTACCGATCGACTGATTAATGTCTCCGACAGTCAAATGACTCATTCTAACTAACAATACAAGTATAACTTAGCTGTTTTGATAATTTAACACGAAATAAATTCAATACTTTTACTAGCACGAAATAAGATCATTAAAATAATTTGTTGTTACGATCTTATCTAACAAATTAAAACTTTAATGTATTATAATATCCCCTTTGTTATATCGTTGGTTTAGATCAGATATTAAAACAATATGGGTAATTAAATGTGGCAATAATGTATATAATGTTTTGGAATTTATGGTTGATATTTTTTTTTCCTCAAAGGCCTTTGAAAACAAGGTTATTAGATAATCGAAAATTACTGGAATAGTATTGCTATTATTTCATCTTTTGCTATATTCAAATAAATAATATTTTAGCCTGTCAATATTGCATAAAATTCATTGAATAATATTTGTATATTTTTCACGAAAAAGTAGGTTTAGATAATCCTTGTCAAAGCAACTGGTTTCTTATATAAGTTGAGAAAAGTAGTGCGTAAGTTACGCATGCGTATCATAGGTAGGTATAATTAGCATGCTTATATGAACTGCGTGTTTATTATTATTATTTTTCTGATTTACTACTAATAACTATTATTCTCTAATTGAAGTAAGATTAACATGTGCCCTATTAATTTCTTGCAGAAAAATATTTTAATTAATCCATTGTACTGTTATCTAAATTAATGGTTTTTGAACTATCTTTTTACATTACCAATGACTCCTATCTTTACTTTGCCCGCTCAGTTTCTAAGTTATAAAAATGCTATTTACATGAAGATTACTATGAGTAAGTACATACAAAGAATGACCATTTCATCATTGTTATTCAAGTTCGTCATGTAAACGTTTTTTATACCAGTGTGTTAAAGAACTTGACATAAATTCACATAAACTGGATCATTGACACTTTAACACTTACAACTGAATATCGTGATCAACTGATATTACACACGAAATACCAGCACGTGATTCCGATTATTTAATAAAAATTGTTCACAAAAACAATAGTTAAAAAATTGTTTGTTTATATTAACCTCAGTAGCAGAGTTATTAATTAAATTTAATTGTTTGAATGGCCAGCAATTTGAATCTAATCTTTACACGTTAATGACCAAGGTTGTTCTATATTTTAATTGCACAAATTAATTAAAATGTAACTTACAATTTTCACGTAGTGGTTCATGTTGTATATGGTTTAACGGGTACTGTCACTGTCACAGTATCACTGTAGTGAGCGCGCACTGTGTCCGAGTGGCGGATGCGTTAGCGCAGACTGACTGGGGCTTGGAGTTGCAGGACTGACCGCTCCCGCTGCAACCAAACGATCGGTGGTGGGTCCACAATTACTCCGCGACACAACCGGTAGCTACACACGCATTTTAGATGAAAATAAAAAGGCTCAATTGACCTTGGGAATTAGATCGATTTTAATGTTATGAGTTTTTTTTAATATCCTTTATTACGTACAGTGTTTTGTGGGTGGATGTTGGCGGCGTGCGCGTGAGTGTGGTAGTGTGCGCTTGGGCAACTTGTTCACATTATATAGAACGCTGCGCGACCTCCGACACGCGGGAAGTGCGTCCGCGCGCACCACGTGCTCCCGCTGCCATGGTAACCGATGCAGCCTGGCCGGGTGCCTGAAAAGAGCTCTCAAAAAATATGAATGAACAGTAAATTACGCATATTCTTGAGGGTGTTTAGTTTTTTCAAGTTTTTGCAGTGTTTTGTTTTAAAATCAAATAAAGCCTGGTTTTGTTACTTTTAAATATAAAACAATTTCTTAATAATTTCGATGGAATTCGTCACTATCCAGTTATATCTTATCAGTTCTCTAGATAACTCATTTACATTCTTCGTTAATTACCTTTAAACAAAATAGCTCGGTGCATAAGAAACGTCCAACAGGACGTATGAAACGGCGAGGGATAGCTTAGAGTGTAATTCATGAAAAAGTGACGAGTAATTTACCAAATCACACACGCGCAATGTGTTAATTGTGGTCTAACAAAAACGTTGACTGAAAATTTCATTGACTTACAACATGTTGAGACCATCCGAATACATAGCATTAAGTAGAGAGAGTTACTTTGTAATCGGGATTAACTAACGAGGTCCTTGCGATGTGCCAACGAGTCGACATGCGTGTGACTAGTGAACTAAAACGTATCCACTTGCCTCATTGATTGATTATATTCAACTGTTCACACATTGAATGAGATATTAAGTGTGAAATACAAACAAGGGGTTGAGTTTGAAAGGTTTTTTATTGTGCTCTCCAATGTTTCGATTTTCTTCACGATTTTTCAGGAGGTCGTCACTGAGCTTACTCTCCCTGCTCCTGCTCCCTTAATAGTTGTCTTTGTATGAGTATGTACCTACTAGAGATCGGTAAAATTTATTTTATTATTTTGAATTGGCATTTTGTACATACATTTGTTTATTCCTTTTCTATAAGTAGAATTATTTGATTGGTTGAGTTAGAATGAGTTTTTGATTTAAACGTACTCTTGGATTAAACATACCTATCTTGTTCCTGTACTGACTGGTATGTTAAAAACTAGAATACCATACATACTAATCTCAGAATACATCTTTTTGGTCAAAACATGGCACCCTCTAACCGCACGTCATGAAATTAAATTGCGTTCAATCATTTGTAAATTCACATAGATCGTAACTTGATAGTTAAGTGATATATGTCGGAATCCAAAAGACTTCCTAGTTATTAAATTATGTCGTTTTCCTGTACGAATTTAATGATACGTTAATCGCAAGGTCATCAGCTCCTGGAGTTTTATCTATTAGCTTATTTTTAGCAACCCAAACTAGTATGGTGAATCAACTAATGTAACTTACTCATACATGTATGTATAAAGAGGTGTGTCTTTTGTTGTAAGATTGTGTATAGTTCTGCTACATAAGCTTTGAAAGACAGATAAGAACATCTATACTTACTAATATTATAATGCTGAAGAGTTTGTTTGTTTGAACGCGTTAATCTCAGGAACTACTGGTCCGCTTTGAAAAATTCTTTCAGTGTTAGATAGCCTATTTATCGAGGAAGGCTATAGGCTTTTTATGGGTATATGGTATACGGGTGTGCGCAGTAGTTCCCACGGGAAAGCGGAAGAAACCGCTGGTGGAAGCTAGTAAGTAATTTATAAAGTGTGAGGTAACCTACGTCAGATAAGTATGGGAGAAGACATGCCCCAAATGAAGGTTTTGATAAGGGCTGGAAGATGATGATCATGACTTATACTTTGAGGAAACCATTTGAACAAGTGTGATGGTATGAAATATTAAATCTCGTAAGGACCGCAAATATAATCCAGCCTAAAGATGATCCCGAACCCGTAAAGAAAAAATATAGAGCACGACCTTTGATATAAATGGTAAATAATTAATACAATGCCAGGACATATCAACACGTATTTGTAGTTTACACTAAGTAACTTTCGTATAAATAAAACTGCGAGTGAACTTGCCCTTGCTGATGTTGAAACACTTGGTAACTAGGCTTCCGCGTGTGACATGGAAGGTGATTGCCCGTGGGCTCGAAACAGGGCAATGTCAGAGAGTGGCACTTTTCAAAATCCTTCTTCTTACATTTTTGTGTCATATTTTTCGCCACGGCTAAAATCGATTGTTTAAAGGTAAAGTTAATTGTTTTATTGACTTTCAGATTGTGTTGATAGCAGCACGTTAACAAGACCGTACTTTGCAAAAAATGAAATTATTTTTAATGTCAAAAATATAATTTATTTGTAACTTTAATGGTTTGTTTCACCCAAGTGTCACCTACTAGTAACACGGGTAAAAAAAGTACATGTGTTAAGACATAATTATCTAAACATTGTCTTACTTTTTGCAATGTATTCGTATCTTAAAATATACTGTACTTTTGACAATTAACAGTTCTAACCTTAACCTTGTGTAAATTAAGCAAGAACACAACAAACGATTACCTGGGTAATTCTCACGAAATCCCGAATTTTGGTCAATACAAAATGTGTTATAATTTTGATACGAATTTTTATATATTTTTTATGGAGTAAGTAGTATTGATGTTACTAAGTTTAAATTATATAGTGGTCCCCCATATAAACGTGTTTTATGAGAATAAAAAAAAACAAAAGTGAGGGAATGATAACTTAGGTGAGGGAATGACCATTATAAGACATTTATGAAAAATAGTAAATGATATTGCTATTGTTATTTTTAAATAACCTTTTTATTAAGTTACAAGACAATAATACAATGTTATTTTCTTACATTAGTAGGAGTTATTGACCAAGAATACAACATACAACTGTTCATCTTTGATTATTTGCCATCACCAAGATTTCGTTCCTTTTTATTATATTCCTTATTTTTTATTTAGCTTCTTCATCGCTCATCTTCTTTTTCGGGACATTATTTGAACCTATAACAAAATGGCAGCGCAAAATTCAATAGTTAGCCAAAGCAAACAAGCAGCTAAGCAAAGCTAACCCAGTCAAAAGTCATTCCCTCATAAACCATCATTCCCTCACTACATATTAATATGAGGGAATGACGGTGAGGGAATGACGAAACAGAGATAAATAAAAAAAA
>NWSH02000008.1:5748982-5761135 GCA_002382865.2 Heliothis virescens
AAAAAAAAATGTTGTAAAGCTTTGTTACACTATTTTGTTTGTTTAGTGATATAAATGTAATTTAATTTGGAGGACGGGACATAGTGAGGGAATGATTTTAGGGGTATCATATAGGCAATTATTTTTTTATTTACACATATGATTAAAAACTGATAAATGAAACTTCTAGCTACAGTAAAGTAGATTGCAAAAAAATATTGGTAGCCGCTATATGTCTCTTATATATTTTTTTAAGCTCAAAGGACAAGAATTTTGGAATTTCGTGAGAATTACCCACCTAATTTATTTCAATTTCTTAACACTTCAATACTGTCTTTCTAAACGTGTAATTCAATGTCAATAGATTTTAAGGCTTCCGAAGAATGGTAGTGTTAGCTAATGCTACCGATAAAAGTCAAAAATAGGTCCTTATCTATATAGGATGTTAAAATTTTACTTCCTTACTTCCTACACTATTCTTAAGTACCTATAACATGTGCTATAAGTATATCCATATAGATATAAAGAACGCGTGAATAAAATCTATACTAATATTATAAAGGTGAAGAGTTTGTTCGTTTGAACATGCTAATCTCAAGAACTACTGGTCCGATTTGAAAAATTCTTTCAGTATTAGATAGGTAGCCCATTTATCGAGGAAGGCTATAGACTACTTTTTATCAGGGTGCGCTGAGTAGTTCCCACGGGACGCGGGTGAAACCGCTGGCAGTTAGTTTTAAATAAATTAGAAGCCCCTAAAAATAGACTGATGTTGATGACTCAGAAATTCAATTTCTTTATACAAATGACAAAACATTGAAAAGAAAACATTATTTCATCATTTTTGACGGAAAATCAGTGTTTACTGGTGTCATCGAACCGATATTCGGTCATGGCTAATGTCTGTAATTTTAGAAGATTTTAGTCTACCGGACATGCAAAACTGGCTTTATTAATTTGCAAATTGTTATGGTTTTAATGTGGAATTAATTGATTTAGGTGAATCAAGAAATAGATCCGATTTGCATAGGATAATAGTAGGTATGAACTATTTCTATGTGCTAGCTCGTCCTGTCTATATCAACTTCAGCCTTCTTTCTATCTCAACTCCGGGACCCATCACAACTCAAATTTTATTTTTGTAACTCACAAAGCCTTCATTCAATTGAATACACACTCCAAATAAATCTGCAATGTAACGCAATCTTAGACGATATAGAAAAAAAGTTCCGAGTTGCCACATCCGTGGGCAAGTGCTTACTCACCACATAAAAAAATATATTTAGAATATCACCGATGATATAATGAAGTCGTAACAATAGGCACATACTATAATAATGATTATTATTTACTCACATCGTAGTGGTCGACGTACGCGCTGACATAATCGTGAGCATCATTATTGGCCTATTTACAGTCCAACGTGGTATGAGTATAGGCATTTTTTTCTTAAGGTACTGATGTTGATCACCACGTCTTCTCAAGGATGTGTTGAGACTTATATGTCCTAAGAAGAAAGTATCTACCTGACCTACAATGAAACTTTTCGCCTATTCATTGTCAAAGCAGCAGTAATACAGAGGTAGCAGCAGCAGTGTAGATGCAAAAAATTTACTGACATACCTAAATACGAGGAAAAAAATTATACACTACTATAATAATATATAATTTTTAAATTCCCATACTAAGTAATTATTTAATTTGATAGGTTAATTTCGAAACATTATTGAGTTTAATTATGGAGAATGTTACTTCCTCTAATAATATTGACAAACCTGAAGAGTTCCGGACTTTGCACTTTGTACATCTCTCAAACCTTTCACCAACATTACACCCATTCACTAAAAAATAATCTCACAACAAACAATACAAAAAGCTAGACCTTATCATCCGACTGGATGTTACAGCCTTGGATTTGCAAAACAGTTATATAATAACACAAAAGTCAAGTTTTTTCACTGTTTCGCCAAGAATCATTGAACTTGGCTAAAATAGAACGACATCGACCTAATTAATATATCCATGGTCCAATAAGTAAACCTTTACCGGTGACTTGGCAGTAATTAAAAAGCTAAATTAATATTTAACAATGCCGTGCATATTATACAAGCCTGAAAGTTTGACAACTGTTGCTATGTGCGAGGACGGGATTGCAACGAGCTACACTTTTTTTAACGATGGGAAATCATCTCCCGCTGTGGGTGACAGCGTGAGAGTGTCAGACTTTTACTGATCAAAACCCACCATGTTCCTTTGGGAGCCCTTTGTGAGCCAGGGCCGCGATAACTATTTCGAACAACCCGTAGCCCCGACAGGCTCTGGCCTTAGTGGGCCCTGCAGGGGTTTGCCGACACTCTCTGAGGAGCGCGTGGGACAACGCGTGCCGCCGACACGGGCCTGTCGTCTCCTAGGAGACGGAAGGACGATGAGGCACCAACGAGCTACCCTTGGGTAGGTCATTTATATCACCACAAAAGTTAGTAAGGTGTGTGGCTGTTTTTGGATATGACGAGTTCCTACGTGTTTTGAAAGGCACGTTAAATTGGTCTGCTGTCATTTAAACATCTTTATCAAGCGTTAAGGGTGGTCAGAAGCCAGAATTTTTTAAAACCAGTCTTAAGGATAATCGGGTTGCCCGGGTGGAGGAGGTCAGACAGACAGTCGTTCCATGGAAAACACTGACGATCAGCTGCATCCAGTTAAGACTGGAAGCCGACCCCAACATAGTTTGTGAAAAGGCTAGAGAGATAATGCTGATTGAATATGATATTGTTTCATAACTGCAGTGCTGGGTCTTCTGCGCCTAGGATATGGATATGGAACACGCCTACTTTAAGAACTTGAATGTGTTGCTGAGAGCTGTCAATTTATGTAAAGCCTTCGGAAACATATTAAAATTTTAGATTATTTATCTGGCGCCAAAAGTATATTAAGTATTAATATATTAGCTATTTTGCCAAATTAATCACAATAAATCGATAAACATGGTGACTATTTCTATTTGTGAACCAGATTAAAATTTACGGCTCTTGTTTTGAAGTTGGTAACAGATAGAGATAAGTTGATGACATAATTGAAGCATTATCAACTTGATAAATGGTTCAGAAAGGCCAAATGGTCCTGTATAGCATTAGCCTGAAAACTTGACCCAACTCAAGGGGACTCCAATCATTAGATATAATTAATAGATTCAAAGAGTAAATAAGACACTTAAATCAATACAATTCTTGAATGCCAAGAATAATATCAACGCCTGGAAATGAAAACAAACCTGAATTCCCACGGATGACGACATCAATAATAATTTCTGAAGCATCTCTAGTAACCTATGAATAATTTTAATCACGCTTTTTATTCCCACAATGGGCGTATTTCCCATTTTGCTAGAAATCTGAATTATTCACAATTAAATTACTTGATATTGTCCCACTTTCTACCCGTATCTATTACAACCACGCGAATCTAATCACGATAATCCACCCTGTAGTCCAATTAAACAAATGCCACTCGATTTCATCTCGATTGCATCGGTATAAATAATAAGAACTTGTAAAACTATTTGAAGAAATACTGAAGTTGGTACCTGTTCTTAGTAGGCCGGTCGTAAACATACTTGTTTTTAGAAACGAACTGAAACAACACGCAAACCGATTATGATTATCGAAAAAAAAATATTTATCTGTGGTTAGTTCATTGATATTATATTTGAGAGGAAACAGGAATATTTAGGTCTAAAAAAGACAAACTTGTGTGGGAGCAAACTCATGGAACAAATCGGGAACAATTTTTTGGGAAACCTTCACATTTTGACCTAAAGATCCAGATCGGCAACACGTCATTTAACAAATCTATCAAATCACAACGATCATTTAGTAACATATTATTTCACTAATATTTAAAAACAAATACTTCGTTATTACACGGTAAATCACACAACTTAAGCATACTCGACAATCCTTCACCTTGCCAATCTCTCGATCAAGCGTAACTCCGCCAAAAAAACATTATTACTTAATAACAATCAGAATTATGCCAAGTTCATTGGGCACTATGGCTGCATGAATTGTCTGAAATAAGTTCGAAACAATACCAGCGATTGTGGACAAAATAATGTGGTTTCGTGTGATTTTTCTTTCAATACACGTCGACACATTCGTTCATTGTCAATTGTTGCGTTTAACTAAGAATCCAGGCAAAACATCAAAAGTTACGCTTCGTTAGAGAATATGCAAATATTGATATTCAAAATTAAACACTGCCTTCCTACTTCATCAACGACAACGAAGCTTATTTTATTGATAAGGAAAAAATGATTTAAGGCTGCTACCTACGAACTGGAGTTGTCTAAAATGGNCCTAATTAATATATCCATGGTCCAATAAGTAAACCTTTACCGGTGACTTGGCAGTAATTAAAAAGCTAAATTAATATTTAACAATGCCGTGCATATTATACAAGCCTGAAAGTTTGACAACTGTTGCTATGTGCGAGGACGGGATTGCAACGAGCTACACTTTTTTTAACGATGGGAAATCATCTCCCGCTGTGGGTGACAGCGTGAGAGTGTCAGACTTTTACTGATCAAAACCCACCATGTTCCTTTGGGAGCCCTTTGTGAGCCAGGGCCGCGATAACTATTTCGAACAACCCGTAGCCCCGACAGGCTCTGGCCTTAGTGGGCCCTGCAGGGGTTTGCCGACACTCTCTGAGGAGCGCGTGGGACAACGCGTGCCGCCGACACGGGCCTGTCGTCTCCTAGGAGACGGAAGGACGATGAGGCACCAACGAGCTACCCTTGGGTAGGTCATTTATATCACCACAAAAGTTAGTAAGGTGTGTGGCTGTTTTTGGATATGACGAGTTCCTACGTGTTTTGAAAGGCACGTTAAATTGGTCTGCTGTCATTTAAACATCTTTATCAAGCGTTAAGGGTGGTCAGAAGCCAGAATTTTTTAAAACCAGTCTTAAGGATAATCGGGTTGCCCGGGTGGAGGAGGTCAGACAGACAGTCGTTCCATGGAAAACACTGACGATCAGCTGCATCCAGTTAAGACTGGAAGCCGACCCCAACATAGTTTGTGAAAAGGCTAGAGAGATAATGCTGATTGAATATGATATTGTTTCATAACTGCAGTGCTGGGTCTTCTGCGCCTAGGATATGGATATGGAACACGCCTACTTTAAGAACTTGAATGTGTTGCTGAGAGCTGTCAATTTATGTAAAGCCTTCGGAAACATATTAAAATTTTAGATTATTTATCTGGCGCCAAAAGTATATTAAGTATTAATATATTAGCTATTTTGCCAAATTAATCACAATAAATCGATAAACATGGTGACTATTTCTATTTGTGAACCAGATTAAAATTTACGGCTCTTGTTTTGAAGTTGGTAACAGATAGAGATAAGTTGATGACATAATTGAAGCATTATCAACTTGATAAATGGTTCAGAAAGGCCAAATGGTCCTGTATAGCATTAGCCTGAAAACTTGACCCAACTCAAGGGGACTCCAATCATTAGATATAATTAATAGATTCAAAGAGTAAATAAGACACTTAAATCAATACAATTCTTGAATGCCAAGAATAATATCAACGCCTGGAAATGAAAACAAACCTGAATTCCCACGGATGACGACATCAATAATAATTTCTGAAGCATCTCTAGTAACCTATGAATAATTTTAATCACGCTTTTTATTCCCACAATGGGCGTATTTCCCATTTTGCTAGAAATCTGAATTATTCACAATTAAATTACTTGATATTGTCCCACTTTCTACCCGTATCTATTACAACCACGCGAATCTAATCACGATAATCCACCCTGTAGTCCAATTAAACAAATGCCACTCGATTTCATCTCGATTGCATCGGTATAAATAATAAGAACTTGTAAAACTATTTGAAGAAATACTGAAGTTGGTACCTGTTCTTAGTAGGCCGGTCGTAAACATACTTGTTTTTAGAAACGAACTGAAACAACACGCAAACCGATTATGATTATCGAAAAAAAAATATTTATCTGTGGTTAGTTCATTGATATTATATTTGAGAGGAAACAGGAATATTTAGGTCTAAAAAAGACAAACTTGTGTGGGAGCAAACTCATGGAACAAATCGGGAACAATTTTTTGGGAAACCTTCACATTTTGACCTAAAGATCCAGATCGGCAACACGTCATTTAACAAATCTATCAAATCACAACGATCATTTAGTAACATATTATTTCACTAATATTTAAAAACAAATACTTCGTTATTACACGGTAAATCACACAACTTAAGCATACTCGACAATCCTTCACCTTGCCAATCTCTCGATCAAGCGTAACTCCGCCAAAAAAACATTATTACTTAATAACAATCAGAATTATGCCAAGTTCATTGGGCACTATGGCTGCATGAATTGTCTGAAATAAGTTCGAAACAATACCAGCGATTGTGGACAAAATAATGTGGTTTCGTGTGATTTTTCTTTCAATACACGTCGACACATTCGTTCATTGTCAATTGTTGCGTTTAACTAAGAATCCAGGCAAAACATCAAAAGTTACGCTTCGTTAGAGAATATGCAAATATTGATATTCAAAATTAAACACTGCCTTCCTACTTCATCAACGACAACGAAGCTTATTTTATTGATAAGGAAAAAATGATTTAAGGCTGCTACCTACGAACTGGAGTTGTCTAAAATGGAATGTACAGACAACGGCAGGTCAACGTATACCAATCTGTCAAATTTTACCAATCGAACATCTACCTTCCACTATTGTGATAAGGTTGAAAATCTATCGCAGAAATTTGACAGATTGCAGTAACTTGATGTGCTGTCGTCTGTACAGACATTTCTTCAATAGATTTTCAACCTTATCACAATAGTGGAAGGTTAATGTTCAATTGGTAAAATTTGACAGATTCGGGTATCGTGACCTGCTGTCGTCTGTATTTAGATGAACGTATTTATAAGGAAGGCGGAACAATCTTAATGCAATTTAGGAGATCAATAATTGCTTTGAAACTGTTGTTTGAAATCTACCTACATCAAACCTAGTATATTGTTTACTGACCTACGCAATATTAGCATGTCGGTATGTTCTAGGTCATGTACGGAAACTGTTGTTGAATGTTACATCAAAAATAACGCAACTAAGGCACTATTGCTCTTTATT
Source organism: Heliothis virescens (assembly GCA_002382865.2). Classification (NCBI taxonomy): domain Eukaryota; kingdom Metazoa; phylum Arthropoda; class Insecta; order Lepidoptera; family Noctuidae; genus Heliothis; species Heliothis virescens. The sequence goes on from NWSH02000008.1 coordinate 5,756,136, forward strand.
ATAGATACGTTCAATCATTAATCACTGCATTCTTGCTGACGTTTGCGATTCAGCAAGCGCCTTTCGAACTCACGATGTTTACCTATGTGTGAAAATAGCAATAAATGTGAATGATGATTTTACTTATGTTATAAAACTGTGTATCAAATGTGGGCAATCGTGGATTGACATGTTATCAAACGCTAGCTTTAACGATTTTGCAAGTTTCGTTTTAAGAAATGCAAATAGTCGTCCCAATAATAATATGGCCAATTTTGCCAATTACAGGTAAGCCATCATCAGACCACCTTTTTTTCTAAAAAATGTTTTTAGAACTCCATTGACTATTCAAATAAACTAAGGCACGGTAGACAAAGTCGCTTTAGCCTTAGAAGCTTCGAAGGATTAGATTCTTCTCAAGCCTATGTAGCAGTCATAGCGTGAATAACTACGACCTCAGTCTACTACCATACTGTAATGTATTCCTTAAACATGCAACGTCACGCATGTTATCATCTAACATCTTCATTTCGTAATTTAATTTAAGTAGATTTATTTTAATTTTAATCTTTATACAAATGCAAATAACGGTAACATTCATTGAGACAGACAACATGCGCACAGAATGAACTCATTCGGCTGCCCTCGACACAACATTGAAACCGAATTGGTCAAATAAGTAACGTTTAAATATACTAAAACATTCAAATTGCATGCAACCATGCAATAATTACTGGCTTACGAATCGAACTTAAAGGTATTATTAAAACGATTTAATTTTCGGTCACAATTGTATTGAAATGGGTGAATGTCGCGGTTTAATTGTGAATAAATTAAAGTACATACATTGGTGTTATTAGAATAAGATAATCTTATAGCGGAAGGAAGGATGACGGTAGCATGGACCTTGCATCTACTTCCTTTATCGTAATCGGAACTAGTGCACTCGCTACCAACCTCCGCTCTCGGTCCAATGAAACGAACCTACACGGTACACCACGTATTAACTTATAAATTTCTTATTAAAAAACAATGTCAACCGATTATGTAGTAGAAAATGCTGTTTTTAAACCTGTTTTACTTGAACACAATTATGTAGCCGAGGCTTTATAGGCTTTATTCGCGCCGAAATGCAAATGTGTTTTTTAACATTCATCACGAGATAAACTAATAATCCGGTAATTATTACGAACTGTTATGCAATTTGATTTTATTGGTAGAATACACGTCAATCTTAATTCATATTTTTTATATGCTTTGCAGACATAAGAAGTATTTTATTAATGACGAGAAAGTACCTACGTGTAATGTAAAAAACAGTAATAAAATCGTCGCCAAAATACATAATTTCTCCTTCAATTAATTATACCTGTTTTTTGAATTAATTTGTAGCCTTAGCCTTCGTGTTGCTATACTTACTAAAAAAGACAAGAAGCGTCTGAATTAAGTAATTACCTGTTACTAATAACAGGTAATTACTTAATTCAGACGCTTCTTGGCATCTGTTTTGCGATTCAAAGACATATTCTAACTTATTATCGTTTATCAACAGGTAGGTACATATTTGTGTCCTATGATAGGTATAATAGAGATTCTTATTTAATGTGCCATCAACAGCTAAAACAAAAGAATGCGTTGCCGTTCAAAACAGAACCTTATGGCTGATTTCCATAACCTATCTGACCTTCGATTTACGATTAGAGATTGAATTTTGACAAAATCTCCATAAGAATTATGACTAATTTCCCTCTCTTATCGCTAATCAACGGATAGGTTATAGAAATCCAGCTTTATACATGCATACGTCTATAACAATTTGGTAAACTACAATGCGGTCTACATAACTGTGGTCAGGCCCTACGGTTGCTAAGACAGAGGTAGCTATCAACTAGGCTTACGTGACCACTTGCACGACTCAGTATTCGTGATAAAGCCGTGAAGATAACTCAGATAGCTTTGTTGTAAAGTCAACCTTGGTGCAACGAAATACGTGCTTAATTCCAATGTTTCGAAGCAAGGAAAAAGTGTTCTTACAATAATACCTACATTTCTTTCAGTGAGCACTAAGAATAGAATCGTAGGAGTTTTTCTGTATACGTTCAATGTCTTTTACGATGAAAAATAGCGAAATAGTATTTAAATAAGTAAATGGATTTACAAGCCAGCAAGGTTGATCGTACTTTCTGAACCATGACATTGAGGAATTTTAATATTTCTCTTATTATGCCTTTCGTATGTATAGGTACGAAAGTTAGAAAAATGTAGTATTGTTTGACAGTAAATATAAAAGGTAGTTTTGATGTGTTACTCAGGTGGGTAGGTACAGACGACAGCACATCAAGTTACCACAATCTGCCAAATTTCTGCAATGGATTTTCAACCTTATCACAACAGTGGGTAGGTTAATATTTGACTGGTAAAATTTGACAGATTCGTATACGTTGACCTGCTGTCGTCTGTACCTCATATTATTAAAATAGACTACGAAAATAATTTCTACGAAAGTACGTAGCGTAGCAGACTACGGCGTAGCAAGAAAAGGGTAGTTTCAAATACTTACTCTAAGCTACATACAAATCGTAAAATTCTTAATCTGTAAAATCTACAAAACTAGTACTTACACACTTCACATCTTTCGACAAAAACCAGGACGCTCTTAAAAGAAGCTAGGTAAACTAGACACAACACCAGACTCAGGGGTATAACCAGACATTCCGCATAGAAAAACTTAATTGTTAATTTGAAACGCATTATTGTTATTTGAACATGCAACAGCGGGCTGTAACAAAGTATTAAGTAATTAACATGCACTCTATGTCGAGGCGGTGTTGAGGCCGAACTAAATAGGACAGAACCGCCGGAAATCGTTGTACGAATGTTTTGTTTTATAATATTACGTAAGGCTGAGAACTGTGTCGTAGCTGGCCATTAGTGGCGATTTTCTTTTTTTTTCTGAGGAGATGTGTCGAGGAAAGAACGCGAACTTTTGCATAGCTTGAGAACTGGTAGGTATACTTAAAATTTTTTGAGTATTATCAGGCATGCTAAAAACTTGTCCTATATGGATACTGTTTTTTTTTCGAATGGAGATCATCAGATGGTTCCTCCCGCTGTTACTCTTTCGAACAATCTCGCAACCCTATCCCGGATACCTCTCCTATATTATCACAACTCAGAACACATCATACAGACCTGTCGAGTACCTAGAGGCCTACTATTTTATTAGGAAAAATCCTATTTTTAACCGACTTCAAAAAAAAGGAGGAGGTTCTCAAGCCGAACGTTTTTTATTTTTCTTTGTCTTTGTTACTCAATTTCTCGAAGACGCCTGGACCGATTTAAAAAATTCTTTCTTTATATGAAAGGGTATGCTTGCAGTTGGGTTCCATTGTGAAACCTTGATATTCTATATCGATGATACCATTTAGGTGCCGACTGTACGGTATTAAAAATATTATAGTTTTAGCCCCGAAAACTGAAAAGCATAAAATAAATAATCCTTTTTACAAAAAAAAAACGACTTTGTAGTCGCTTTTTGTAAAAAAGATTTTTTGTTCAAAAAAGTTACCTCGTTTCCAAGCAATGCTCGCACACACTTGGCATGGGGGCCTATGTAGCTGTGAATCTAGTGTATGTAGCGGTAGAGTAGTGAATAGTAGCGGGGATATGTAGTGGTCAATAATATCTCTATTGAGCCATTTCTGAAAAAATCGGCATTGATGCTTTGACTGAAGACTTTGCTGGCAAGGAATAAGGAAATCAAGAGAGCCCGTTTGGGAAGATGAATGACCTCTTGCAAAAACGTGTCACATCCAAATAATATAAAGGTGTCATCGTTGTAGAAAAGGGAAATTCCAAAATAAAACAAAACAGACCCATAAAGTATTTATTGACTACTTTATAATTTTACCGAAGTTACAGACAGAGAAATACTTTAAGAAACCAGCGTTTGTGGTCTCCGTAAGAGACCACAATTCACCCTGTTATAGATCAATTTTTTTCTTTTATATTTTTTTTGCAGGCAAACTATTTCGACGATGGCTGTCTTTTTAGATATGACTGGATATAGTTCATCGCAGGAACACCACCACAAAATAATAAGCCTGAACTAGAAAGTACACAACATATACTACTGCTACATATTACTGATAAAGCTAAATTGATTTTAAAACGAAGCGGTTACCAACCAACAACATCACAATCTTTTTCATCACGATTTCAGTCTCTCAAGTAAATATCAAGCAATAACAATCAGTATAACTCGTCTGAGCTGAAATGTTGCGCACAAACAAATAGGAGTAAGTCAGTAATTCTTTGAAAACTGACAGCTGTCAACTGTACAAGACTTGGTGGCATTTTAAGTGTGTCATACACCGTACAGTATAATAAATGCGGCAGTGGGGCGCGACATTTCAGCTTAGACGAGCAATAATTTCTATCACGCTCCTTTCTCAAAATATAAACTTGGCCGATTCTAGTCACGTGTGTCTCTATAAAAATCCCGCTAATTGCATTAGATAAGAGCAGGTTCTTGCACTTTGGAGGTATAGGAATGTGCGACTGCTATCCCGATTTGCAAGTATCAGAAAGTTAAAAAGAGTTAGAGAGCACTTCAAGCCACAGCACTATCTTTATCTGCCTGTGACTCCTGATTGGTTATTCCTCTCTTCGACCCAAGCAAAGAGCAAGCTCGCTTGGAATGCTCTCTCTCTCTCTTTCCCTGTCTCCGTCTCTGTCCGACCCTGTCCGTCTCTCTCCCTCTCTCTTCTAGTACTTCTCTTCTATTTTTACTGTTAAATCTATACTAATATTATAAAGCTGAAGAGTTTGTTTGTTTGTTTGTTTGTTTGTTTGTTTGTTTGTTTGATTGAACGCGCTAATCTCAGGAACTACTGGTCCGATTTGAAAAATTCTTTCAGTGTTAGATAGCCCATTTATCGAGGAAGGCTTTAGGCTATATAACATCACGCTGCAACTATTAGGAGCGAAGAAATAAGGGAAAATGTGGAAAAAACGGGAAA
>NWSH02000008.1:5765441-5801452 GCA_002382865.2 Heliothis virescens
TACAACAACCAAATAATGGAACAATCCGATCAGTTCAATAAAAAAAATAAAATACATCACTGAGCTACTCTAAAATCTTTTTTCTCTTGATTATGTTTTTTTTTAGAAACTCGTAAGATCGTCTAACTCTTAGCAACGATTTCAAAATCTCAACAGAAAGGCTATAAAAAGGACATAAAATTTGAGTTACCAAAAGAATACTCAATGTTTTTACCTGTCATGGGTGGGCATTGTACAAAAGGTCAATTGATTCCTGAATGGGGTATTGCGCGACACGTTCTATATTGATGGGAATTAGTTTCCTCAAATGGTTGCGTTAGAGGGAAAGCCTGGCACAGCTCAAAAATAAATAGGACTACATAAAATGAGCAGTTTTACATGTTTTCAACAGTATATTTCATTGCCAGCAAAATCTGACGATGTGATCATTAAAATGTAATATTTATTCAATACTTGATGAGATCTACGCACCACTGTTTTTACATGAGGACTGCCATGTCAGTCTGGAACCTCCACAACACAGTACCCGGGCAACCCGATACTCCCTTGTAAGAAGGCTCGAGCTTGTTGAATTTGTTGAAAAAAAGATGTTATTTGGTCCGTATTAATAGACTGGAACGGAGCAGTTCTAGTAATAGGTTGTTAGTCTTCGTTGTTGGTTTGACATCCCATAATGAGAAACATTTTCGCTTTTAACTACGCCTAACAAGCGCTTTGGTTATAAGAGTAGCGTTGTACAGACGCACCACACAAGCCTACTCGAAATCTGTCCAATTTTGATTTAATCGAGCATCAACCTTCCACTACTGTGATAAGGTGAAAATCTATGCAGGAACATTTGAACAAGATTGAGGTAGACTGTGTGCTGGCCGCGTTGTACGTAGGTACACGTTTTTTGCGATGTCAATCAAAAACTACACATACTATCACAAGTCACTGATCATTCAGTTAATCGTTTGAGATAATGAGCCGGTTGTTCTAGTTATCGTTTTAATCATCGTTGGCGAAAACATTTGATTCGAATGGCGCGTGTTTAGCCGCCCGTTTTTTAGTGCATAATTTTTTGGTGTAAGTTTTTTGTGTGTGATTTTTTTTTCGAATGGAGACTAGTATAAAAATATGTGTTGTTAATTGGGCCGAAACCTTAAATTTTATTTGGTAAGTTTAGGATGTTTATAAAGTGCTATTGTGAGTTCTAGATCAATTGCTCTTCAATTGTCAACCGGTTTAAATTGAGCATTGAGACATTTGCCAATATATTTTAAGTTTTTAATAATATCCTCTGTCCAAAAAACATTGTATACAAAAGTGCGTGGACCAATTTAACTGAAGGTCGGTTTTATTTTTCGTTATTAGGTATTAAGTTATCTTTGTTATTTCAACAGAGCTATCAGCAGTGTTAAGAAAATCTGTGGCCCATTATTATACCTACATCTGTGTCAATGCGTTTTATGACCCAATTATAGGGACAGATCATTTTGCAATGGTACTATTTAGATTTGCTCGCAATTTATTTTTGGTCATACTGCCTTAAGGATTTTGGTCGTTTCATCATAATGCCCAGTTAAAAACCCAATATCAGGTAGATATTTAGGTGAACAATAGATTAGTTGGTATCAGCCTATGTCGTTCTCAATGATTCCGCATACATAAGAATTAGTTCAAGGGCTGTTGTGTAAATCTAGTTATGCAATAGATTATTGCATTCTGGAAATAACAGAGATTTAAAAGAAGCGACAACGTACATTTTAAGTCTTCATTTTCTATGGGGAAATCATTCCCTCCCTCCCTTTCCTGTGGCCCCTATTTTGTGAGGTGCCGGGAAACGTATCAGGGATGGGGCATCGCAGTGTCAGACTTTTACTGACTAACAACTGCTAAAACCACCTTTGATCCTTCTTTGAGCCCTTTGTTGTATCAGGGCCTCACACGCATGTTAAACTCTTTCGAAAAATCCCGCAACCGAGCCACCCAACTGGGGTACATTTTTGAGCTGACTATACAACCATAAAAGTTAACAAAGCCTCCTATAAACATCGTTTTTAAAGGTAAGCTATAATGCCAATATGGTATGACCAATAGAGGTCCAGGCCAGATTATATCCTATGTTCAATTCATAGACTCTAAAGCCACCGATGCCACGGAAGAATCCGATATTGAACAATGACATGATCTGAACGCCATGGCGTAGTTGACATCCTCATTGATTTTTGACTATAGTTCTCAATGCTTTGATGGTTGAGTCATAGTAATTAGGAGATTATTGTGGGAGCTGCGACCTACATCTTAGAAATGATAAAAATAAAAAAAAATGACTTTAAGGAGTCCAAACAGGAAAAATTCTGGGAAGGGTAGAACCAATCAGGGCAATATTGAAGCAGGGACAATAGATGAAGACTTCTATAGAATGAAAAGGACAAAAGAACCAGAATTATTTCCTATAATGTTTACTTCCGTTAGATTTTTTATTTAAAGATTCATTACGTAAATTTCAACTTGACAAGTAGCAACCACAAGTGATTCCCATTAATATTTCAATAAGCAAGTCTACAAGTTTGAGAACACTGGGTAATGCGTCTCCGCGATCTTTATTTACATCTAATCATCTTGCTACGACTTTATTTTCACGGTTACAATCAGATACAATTAGTTTCAGCAGCTCTAGTTCTATTTACTACTTCAGCGGACTTAGCAAGACATATCTGTCCAATTTTTCTATCTAATAGAGATTTTTTGGACGGCTTCACACTAAATATGACTGTGACGTTAAATTGCTAATTATTTAGTTGTATTTATGTCAATGGTAATTGAAAAGTAACTAATAGATGATTAAAAGAATAACGAGGTATGTGCTCTCTTATTAGGAATTTAATGTTTGTAGATAATACTTTACTTAGCAGGAAGGACATATTAATTTTTATTAACCTTGGACAAATTGAGTAAAATAAACATACAATTTCTGAAAAGGTAGTCTAAACATTCGACTTTCTAGGTATAAATATACAAGGATTAGATTTATCATTGTAAAATGTTAGTATTCTTGGACCCAATGACTAATTAAAGAGGATGAAGTAAGGAAGAATAATTTATATCGATAAAAAAGTGCTGGTGTAAGGACTATAACGTGCTGACCATATCACTAACCACGATTGAGGCAATCGTCCAGTGTGCACATTAACGCTTCATCCTTCTCTGTTGTGCGTGAGAGCGGGCCTGTCGTCCACTGGTCACAAATTAAGGGAAGATAAAATAAGAGGATATTGATGCATGATATTATACAAAAGCAAACCAATTTATGACGGTTGGCAAAAAGTCCAGCAGTCATGCGAACATAATTATTGAATCAAAACAAACCAGTGTTTTTTTTACAAATCCTGTATCAGTCCCCAAAGTGGGTTATGTCCTTTCTTTCCTATATATATTTGTTGTGTTTTATCTTTCAATTCTCTAATTTATAGAAACTTCACGTTAATATTTAATGAGAACTTAAGTAGTTTTGTCCGAAATGGCAGTGACGTCGTATGATGAACATGGAAGCAATAAATCCTTCTGTCATTCTATTGACGCGTTGGCAGTTGAAGCATTTTATGTCCTGAGTGACATTGACTTTTACATAGCGTAAAACACACGCAATATTTGTCCTACACTGTGATTCAAAATATTGCGTCAGTCCTGTAGATATTACTCTATAATATTGCGAATATGTCACTTAACATTAGTTAGTGTCTCTGGGAATGAGTGGACTGTTGTTGTAGCGCTGTATCAAAGAGACGGACTCTCTAACAATTGATTTGTTTACTTTGAGGAAAAAATTTTAATAATTACTTCCGTGCTTAGTTATATCAATAATGAGTGCATTATAATATGTATACAGGCGATTCGATTTTAATATGATATAATTAAAAAAACACACAACTTCGGGTTTGCAATCATCTCGAGGAAAACTGTACTGAAGCAGAGAAAGTGTGAATAGCAAATCAATGTAACTTTATACGTTTATGGATATTTTTTTAGATATTATGGAAATGAAGTAATAGTGATAACATAAAACTACTTTATTACACTCGATCATCACTTGCCACTCATACTGATAATTGAATGGAAAAGTTATGTCTACATAACAAAAAAAGCTTGACTTTGTGCTGTTCATTAGTGTATCTAGATTTAATCTATAAGGAAAGGAGAGTCTGTTTAAGCATCTAAAGATTCTATATTTATCCCACCTATAAGAGCCACAGAATAAGATTATTTTCTGAAAACGATAATACAATGAATTTTATGTAAGCACGACTCTGAGATCATATAAACTCTGAACGGGTCAGTATACGTAAAGAAAGTGTCAGCCCACATACCGAACAGGCTAGCTCGCTTCTTTCTCCGCATTCTACCTTGACTATCAATTCTAACGCCGGTTGACATGCGTGAGCGAAAATAGTGCACTGAGTACGCGACTGTTCGGTTGCATGACCTATCGCTACAGAGTTTGTATCTATATCTTCTCACACGGTCTTCGACTGAAAAAAAGAGTCATCTAGGCTTATAGATGTGTCTTTGAAATTAATGTTAATACTACTATGTTTGTATATGCTGTATATAGTCATTTTACTGGAATATTTAAAGTCTCTATATAATCGATTATACTCCACTTGTGTGTTGGATGTAAAATTTTTGAATCGGTTGTCGACCATTCTAAATTCTATAAAGTAATATAAATAAAAAATTACAAAAACACTTCAGCGAATTCTTATGCTATTATTATAATATAGTCACTGTGAAGTTTAGGTGGCTTATAAATCAGTTCTTAGTCTAATATTAATTCATTTGCTCCGCGAGAATTTATAAAGTAGCTATTGAATAAGATCTTATTAGTAAGATATAATCTTATAAACGACACCAATCTGTGTACCAAAAATGGGTAACCAGTCACGAAATATGTAATGAATAATTACGTGTATGGCAAAAAAAGAGAGCTTATGCGACGTCAAAACAAATTATTGCAAACACATGATGGTTACATCATTCTGGTTGCTAAACTCGTTGAATTAATACCTCTGTCGCGAGTTTATATAAATACTTATTTTCCCCAATACTAACAATAAAATATAAAAGTCAGTAAAAAAAATCGTGTCTCTCATGCTAGCCACCTGTTAATCATATTACAAAAACGAGTATAATTCAATCTTGTTCTCCAACAAACGGAGTTTATTAGTGGAGAATGACCTAAGATAAGTAGTAACTATGTATCGATATCGTCATAAATACACAAATATTTTATATTGCACAAATGTTTGAAATATAGCTTTTGTTTGTGATTCATTAGTATATTTGTCCACTACTGCTCTTCTTGATGGCTTACAGGAGGTATCCTACTATATGCTATGCGAGAATTTATATATACCCGACTATGAAAACTTGGCAGACATAACACTCGTATTAAATTTGAGGGTCAATAAATCAGTTATATCTCACTATATATATACGGCTATATTTTTTTGAGATTCGCTCTATTAAGTCAGTCTCTGTAATATAGAGAGTAAAGCAAGGGAGCGCGTAATTTTATAATGACTATATGAAAGATATCACCTGTTCACACTCAGATTGAACGGCTTTAATATACTGTATTTTAATTTGTGATAATCACCAATATTATTTAATTCCGCAGGCTAACATACTACCGTTTGTGATAGAAACACAAAACTAGAACCGTCTTACATTGACACAATTGATTTCTTTGTGATACAACTTTCCAGTGCACTCAAACATGTCTAGGACTGCTGGGTCGATGAAAAAGGGGCTGTCAAGTGTCGTCTCTATGAGATGACAACGCGGCCGTCGCGCAGTTTTTAGCAGCGCGCATGTCACAATCGACGTCTCGGGCAGTCAAATAGGTCTAAAATCTGCTTTTACCGTCAACCGAGTGGCCCTCGGTGGCGTGTGATGTGAGTTACCCCTTTGTGGTGCTGGCAGTAGCGTTGTTTATATTGCACACGGCATGCTTAAGCTTTCTCTGTCGGCTAGTTTATGATGGTAAGTGCGTTCTGTTTTAACCACTATGCTCCCGTAGGATTAACGTGTTTCACTACATTTACCTGATAGATGGCGTTTTCCCCATTATGTATGGAACCAAATAATAAAATTCTTCTGCATTAGTAACATTAATGCCCGCGGTAACAATTTTATGGAAAGAGATGACCACAATCTGAGAGCAGCAATTTGATAAATAATCCTATTCAAACACTAAATGTCTAATTGACCGGGCATTCTACATTATTGTAACATCGCCCTTTGGTGCAGAGTATCCTCCAATACCAAACAAATCATTGATCCAGCAATTTCACCCTCCTCATTTTTGTTGGCATCTGTTACTATAAAGAACTATAAGACTAACATGTCAATCAATTTAAAGTAATCAGTCAGATTTTGTAAAGCTTGGAACGTCATTGTTTTGTCATTGTGGAAGTTTCAGTTTTTTGCAGCAAGCATGATTTCTGCCACGGCTCCGGCGCTGCGGGGCTCCAGCGGTCCCACGCGAGTTTATCGTCGCAGATAGGTTTAACGCTCACCACCGCAGCTTCGGCTTGCTGGCCGGGGCGGTGCCGACCAGCCTCAGCCGCGGTGGCGAGGGTTACAACCACCAGCTCCTCAACTCGCGGCCCGCCTCGCCTCTCCGCGCCTCCGCGATTTTGAATTACACTCTAGGGGTAGGACAGACAAGACTGCATGCAGTCGGATTTACAGCAATTCGTTTCTGTCATTAAAACCTAACTTTCAGCTAATGTTCTAGGACAATGAGGTTTTTGGACAATGAGTTACGAAATTAAAACCTATCCGCGTTCGTCCGTATTCGCTTACAATGCAAAACTAAATACAAACAATAGCGCCCGTCGCACGAGCCGCATGCTGAATAGCGGTCTCTGATTGGTCAAACCGTGTCACGCGTTCTTCCCTCCCTGCACCACGTCAAATTTGGCTTATTATCAAACTGCCCAAATGTCATGTAGCAATATAATAATGACCGTGCAATGTGATAACTAATGAAGTTTAGATAGTAATTAATCACTTGGCCCAATAGAGCTAGACATTATTCATAATGGTCGCACATTATGAACAATGCCCACATTAATCACCTAGTCCATAACACATACATTCTAAAATGGCGTTCAATGCAATGCAATGGTATGGTATGATAAGTCTGAAACATCTCGAATCGTCTCGCGCAACCCGTCGTTTCCCCGGGCTCTTAGAATTCGACATCAGACGTTTTAGATCTTTCATTTTGACGACCCGTTATCGCTGGCATAAGCGACATGTTCCGCGTACGAAGTCGCGGGCAGAAGCTAGTCCAGTATAAGTACCTACCTTTTTGTGCACACCTAATTTTGTTTATATAGATGTGTAATTCCGTAAGTAAATTCGTAGCTCGATTGGTCTAGCGGTCTCGTGCATGGGCGTAAGTGGCTAATGCCCCGGGTTCAAACCCCACTTATATTATGCTTTTTATTGATTTTCTTATTTGAAATAAATATTTTTGATGATTATTTTATTTTTTGCCAATTTTCTTTTTTGGAATTTTAATTATAACAATTTTATTGTTTTTATAGTAATAAAAAACTTTTTACAAAAAAACAAAACCGACTTCACAAAAAACACTGAAAGGGATAAAATAAACTTTTCACATGGCTCTAGTCGGTGTTTGCAGGTCTGTTGACTGTGTTTATTATTTTAATAAAAACAATATTTTTTATGAATTATTTAAAAAAAATCAAAATGTCATATTGTAAAAATAATATCATATATTAAAAAAAAACAACAAGAAAATATGTAGGTAAGTATATAATGTTTAAAATATAAGAAAAAAGAAATGCATCTAATGAGATTCGATCTCGGTTATCATCACGAAAGCGTGATGCGAATCCGGAGAGTGACGCGCTTGGCCAATCGTACATTTTGTTACAACTGTGAAATGACGCTTCTAAATGCAATGGAAGTCGCGCATCGACGAAATTCGCGCGATGCCTCCCGAGTAGGCGGGGCTACTCGTGTCCCACTTCATCTGCTTCACCCCCTCAAATACGTAAAAGTCGTCTATTCACCGCGCCTTAACAGAATAACACATGGGCTATTTATTATCCTGTTGCAAGAACTCATGTGAAATATAAATGCGTACCTCGTGTGGTGCCGTTTCTGCACCAATAGGAACAGTACTTCAGGCTTCCTGGTCTGGCCTGCCATACGCTGGTAAGCGTTGTGAACAGCTGCGAGTTCACTGTTCATCACCTGCACAAGAAAAAATACATTTTATTATTCTATCTCTAACTGCGGAATTCAATATTCTGTCTATCTCTGGATTTGCTTAGTAAAGATAGAAATTTGACATTACTTGTATGGGGCTAATGTCAAGATTCTATCTCTGGTTAGTAAATCCAGAGATAGATAGGTTATTGGGAACGGCCGTAACAAGATAACCTCGCAAGAGTTAGAAACATAACTTCTCAGAGGAAGATATAGGTTGTTGTATGCGAAGTTATCTTTCTAGAAACGCAATTGAAAAAAATGCATTTCCGAGATTTTTACTCTAAGACGACGATAAATACTGAACCAAATTCACTATTATTTAATTATAACTTTTGACGCCCATATATGGCTTGTAAAGGCCTAAATAAAATATGAATTTGACTTTGAATACCTGAGCGAACTGTCCTTCAGAGACGCCATCACGGAACACAAATATCTTCCTGGGCAGATTGTTGTGGTTGCGCTCCTTGTACACCCGTAGGTGATCGAACATCATGTCTTCGAACTCCACTATCATTTCTTTCTGTAATTATTAATTAATTAACTAACCCTTTAACTGTCATCGGGCCCAAATACAGTGGAATAGCTAGATTGTAGGACACTTGTAGTTAACATGTTATCAAAATTACTACGGAACCCTACGATCCAACTAGGCTACGCAATGCGTCGTTGCTCATGCATCAATCTAGGAAATCTGTATATCCATTAATGAAAATCGTGAAAATTAATATAGACGGAATCGGCGGAGGATGTTATTTTACTAGCCGTTACAGTTTTTGTTGCAAACCAAAAAAAATTACAAGTTATTCAACGTAATTACAATATTTCTTTTTTTTAACATAGTTATAAAAAATTGGTAAATAAGTCTGAAGTAGTCAGCCTCCCGTTCTGTACAATATTTTTATTATTATCTAGAATTTGATGTATAAAAGTGTTACCTTAGGCGTTTGAATGCTGAGTTCTATGTTATACATGTAACATTTTGGATCAATTGACGCTGTCACCGCCGCAATACTTGGTATGTTGGACTGAAAGCAAATAACTCAGTAGTATCACCTTTATTTATAGAAAATCAAGCATTTTAGGGTTCCGTACCCAAAGGGTAAAACGGGACCCTATTACTAAGCCTCCGCTGTCTGTAAGTCTGTCTCCAGGCTGGGTCTAATAAACTGTGATAACTAGGAAATTGAAATTTTCACAAATGATGTATTTCCGCCAGCGGTTTCACTCGCTTCCCATGAACTACTCCGCGCACCTGGATAACAAGTAGCCTATAGCCTTCCTCCATAAATGGGCTATCTAACACTGAAAAAAAAATTCTGATTGTATGAGTAGTTCTTGAGATTAACGCGTTCAATCAAACACACAAACAAACTCTTCAGCTTTATAATATTAGCATAGATAATATGATAATTCTATACATAAAATAAATATTGATAAACTTTTGAATACCTGTTCTGGCGAAGGGTGAGTGACGTCAGCACCAACGATCATAACTCCTCCGTCCTTCAAACATTTCGGCATGGTGACAGAATCTATGGCTTGGTTTATACCCATCAGCTTTGAGTTCACCTGTTAAGGAACCATAGATTTACTATATTATTATTGAGTCCCATAATTAAAAGGGTAAAAAACATAATTAATAGGGCCATATTTGTGTGTTATATAAACCAGAAAAGCTGATTTGGCCAGTAAAGGGGTAACGACTGTATTATATACTGTATATATTAGGTACTAGCTCTCACACGCGGTTTCACCCACGTCCAAAGAGAACTACTTCCTGCATCAGTAATAAGATTATCATATATGTTATTCTGTATACAGGGTGTCCCAAAGCTCAACGATAATCTTAGACCGGATAAAAGACCAAGTTATACCAGTCCTGGGAAAAATAAAAAAAAACATACATTTTTTTTTAAGTTGAAATTCGACACTCTTGGTCGCGTTTTCAAGTCCTGTGATCACCAATGTCACAATTTCGCTGTAATTTTTTTAATGTCCTGATCTTTATTAACAATGATATTAATCACAACTACAAATTAATGCAAAAAAACATTATTAATTTAATAAAATAAGTTGAGTTTTGAAAAGTTAAGTTACAAAAAATGTCTATCATCGCTGAACTGAGTGATATGGATTTCTTTTTTTTTTCCCAGGACTGGTATAACTTCGCCTTTCATCCGGTCTCAGATTATCGTTTTGGGACACCCTGTACAAGCTATATTGCTGTGAAGTGTCGTCAAAATCCATTCAGCCGTTACGGCGTAAGCATCTGAACAAACAAAGACCAACAAAATTTCAAATTGATAATTTTAAAAGTACATATTATTGTCACCTTGAGCAGAATGTTCCTGGCTGTCATCGGGTTCATTCGCCTGGCTGTCATTTCCTTTACACACTGGGTCAGAATTCCTACTTCGCGTTCCGCCATCTGCTTGACCTGTGAAAGATTTACAAAAAAAAAATCAATTTTAAACCAACTGAAACATCCGTCTAGCTAATGTTATTTAGCATTTTTTTTTTTCATTCATTTATTCCACATATTCTTACATTTTTAAATATTAGCAATTTATTTTTATGTCTTCGATAAATTTTAGGTGTTTTCTACAAGTATGTGACCTGTTGACCTCTTGTCAGTTTCTATAGATATATATACCTTGTGATAGATAATACCTTATGATAGTCATCTCGTCCCCTCGCAGACACGATAATGAATAAGAACTTGACATCGCGATAAGCATTCAGGAGAATACTTTGCAGTGAAGTCATTTTAGCGCTGACCATCACCAACTTCGGTTTTGCAACGCTCATACCCATCTGATTGCCCGTACTTATGATCTGAAATTATTACACACAGTCTATAAAATATTTTATTGTTTGCTAGAAACTACCGAACCGGTTTCAATTTTTTTTCCACTGTTGTGAAGCTACACTATTCCCAAATGAAATAGGCTATATTTTGTCCGGATGCGGAAAGAACTTGCCCTGGGACGCAGGTAAAACCGCGAGAAAACCGCTGTACGTTATAAGTGTATAATCAATGTGTTGCTAAAAAAAATAAAAGGGTAATATTGTAGTTTTCTTTTTATAAATAAGATATTTTTCAAACAGTTTCAGAGATTAAACCATACCAAACATTAAAATCGATTCAGAAGTTAAAGCGTGAAAGAGTTAGACAAATAGCTACTTTTGCATTTATATTGGAAAGTATATTTATATAAAGTACTAGCTTCTGCGAGCGGTTTCACCCGCGTCCCGTGGGAACTACTCGGCGCACCCGGATAAAAAGCCTATAGCCTTAGCCTTTCCTCGATAAATGGGCTATCTATCACTGAAAGAATTTTTCAAATTGGACGTGTAGTTCCTGAGATTAGCGCGTTCAAACAAACAAACAAACTCTTCGGCTTTATTATATTAGTATAGATTTATATGATAATACTTTACCAGTGAAATCATGTTGTCGTAATCATTCCTTGGGTCGGTATCCAATGCGATGAGACCCCAAGACTGCAAATGTTCTGGTTTCAAAAGGCGGTTGGCCTGCCATTGTCCCTTTCTGTAGAATTACATTTTAAATATAATTAATATAAAATGAAAGACATAAATATAGAGGAATTCATGGCTAAGTGGCCCCACGTTTCCATCGCTTATAAAGTTAAGTTAATAATCCATGGGCTGATCATCTTGTCATGACCAGTTCCCCAATGTCAATAATTCGGGTGGCATGTTAAATTGGGGGGCTCCGGCTGTCATTTGAACATCTTCGGTGGCGGTTGCGAGTAAGAAGCCAGAAAGTCTGACAACCGATTTAACAAATATTGGAATGCCTGGCTAACTGGATTGAAGAGATCTTATCGTCGATCTTAACATAATTGGGAATTGATGAAAGAGAAAAATATAATAGTACATACCTAGGAACTGTTTTGCCATTGCCAATTTCCAAAGTTGGTGGTTCCAAAACCTTAGCTTTGACGGTGTAAAACTTATCACAAATCTCAAGGCCAAACTGCTTGAAGTCTCTGTTTTGCGAGTATTTCATCTAAAAAGTATTTTTTTTACAAATTAGTGTCTATCTGTGCAATCAATAAAAAAAACACAATTATATAAAATCTCTGCAAGAATTATCAAAAGAGTTCCGTTTTCATATAATTTATTTAGCAGCGTTTTCACAGTAGCGCATTTTCTGCTCGGCTTTTTCATGCGATAACGTACGATACGGTTAAAAAGCGAGCGAAAGCTTTGTGCTGCCGAATGTGGGGCGCATATACGCTGGGTTTTACTGCGCGCGACATAAAACCGTCTGTGTGAAAGCGCTATGAAAATCGGATCTATGTATTTTACTTTGTTCTCGATTATTATTAGCGCCACAATGAATGTTTGTTATTCAATACAACTTACATTGGAAATAACTTCTGTAATTTTCTGCAGACGTTCATCGGGCGGAGTGGCAGCTTCCTTCACCATCTTGGATACCTGCATCTCGTTCAGCTGCCTTGCTAATGGCTATAAACATAAATAACAATTTAATTTATATTTAACTAGCTGCCGCCAGCGGTTTTACCCGCGTCCCTCGAGAATTACTCCGCACACCCCGATAAAAAGTAGCCTATAGCTTTCCTCGATAAATGGACTAACTAACAGTGAAATATTTTTTCTAGTCGTACTAGTAGTTCCTGAGATTAGCACGATCAAACAAACAAACTCTTCAGCTTTATAATACAAGATTTATAAGACAAATATAGATTATATTATTAGTATAAATTTAACAAAGTGCATGAGGTTGTATTCACGATAAATAAGTTTTCGTTCATAGTGAAACTTGAACGTGAAAATTCATAATGAACCATTGTTTTAAGAAAACCGGTGTTTATTTTATCAGTGAACTTGTTCCTTAAAGCTTTTTAGGAATGACGTTTTAATATTTATTACAACATACCTGTCCATAAGCCACTTGTAAGAGTTCAATGGGGAAATAAATGCATTTATCCCTGGAGCCTACCCACAAGCAATTCAGCTTAGGATACTTTAGCCTGAAAACAAAAAAAAAAAATTGTAACGGTCAAGTTAAGTTCATGTTATTACCAGTCGAAAATTCAGAGAGTAGGCGAATCAAAACTACAGAACCTCCTCCTGGTTTTGAAGTCGTTTGTGACGTCACTTTAGGATCCAAGTTGCTATCATTAGGAACATGTCTTCGAGAGTTGCAGTTTTTCAGCTTAAGATTTATTTGCATACAAATAATATTTGGAATATAAAAAGGCATCTCAGGGTGAATCTCCAAAAAATATTTATTTACTTTGCATCATTGACACTAGTTTTTAAAAATGTGTATCGTCTAAAACACTCAAAATATACAATATTTTTATAATATTTTCTAACAAAAACTCACCTGTATTTCTTTTCCCTGGCAAAATATTCACCGACGGTGGTCTTCCGTGAGCGTCCGTCAGGATCGGTGATGGTGAAGGTCAGCTCGTCAGGCGGGCCGACCAAACCGTTGCATATGTACTCGCGCCGGTGACCCGCAGTCGCCACATTACCTACCATTGTTGCTACAACCTGAAAATGACAAATTATTTGGTATTGCCATATTTTTTTGTTTGCTGGAAGAGCTCGTGGCTAAGTCAAAGCCGTGCGGAACGATCGATANTGAAATACAGCCGTGTGCTTAAAGTTCTACTAATATAAAGCTGTGTACAGACTACGCGTTCCAACGTGCAGTTTTCGAAACACTCAATGTCGTTCTGTATTTTCGAGCACTAGTCTACGCATAAAGTTCAGTGACGACAAAGAGTTTAAAGAGAACTGTACCCATAGATTACGCGTTCAAACATACGTACAATCAGTTACGCGTGCATACATTTTGAGCGCGTTGCGTGGCAAGCAGGTTTAATATTCAAAGGCCTATTCTTATCAATGGGTATCGGGTTGTCCGGGTAACTGGGTTGTGGAGGTCAGACAGGCAGTCGCTCCATGTAAAACTGGTTCTCAAGCCAACCCCAACAAAAAAGGGAAAAGGCTAGGCAGATGATGATGGTATCATCATCATCAGCCTTTTTACAGTGAAGTGGGAACTCCAGGGTACAGGCCTCCTCTCACACAGATAAGGATTGAGCGTTAATCACTACGCTTGCTCAATGTGAGTTGGTATATTATAAACAATTAACTTGCGCCAGCGGTTTCACGCGCTTCCCGAGGGAACTACTTTCTGTACATGGATAAAAAGCTTCATCAGAATCCGTCTAGTAGTTTTTGCGTGAAAGTCTTCTGACAAACATAGGTACTATATCCTCACAAACTTTCTCATTTATAATATTAGTAAGAAAACACACTGGATTCCGTAGTTTCTGTACACTAAATTCCAATTGCTGTAACTCATTTTGTGTAAGAAGATATTTATTGATTTTTGCGATGCCCATACCCATAAGTTAAGTATTCTAAGAATTAATGTGCTATGAAACGAAGGGTGTTTCGCGATTACGCGTACATAACAACAGATTGTAATTCCTTTAAAGTATATTTTTAATTACCTTAAGGCCTTTTACGAAGGCTATAAAATGTTCAGCCCCGCGCTGATTGTCGACTGGGCGAGTGGGATCCAAGCTGAAATCCTTCACGAGTGCATCAAGCAAGCTCTGGCATTTAGGGAAACCTTTATGGGCGACTGTAATAAAAAAAATGTGTAGTTTTAAGTAAGTCTCACACTCCCTCACGCTGTCACGGGCCATCTGGTCATTTCCCATCGATAAAAAAGAGAAGAAAGAAAAGAAGAAAGAAATACCTTTTATTACGTGCTTATGACACATCAACAAAGTTAAAAAATACATATCTATAATTGAGACATGATGGGAAGAATATGCGTCGCAAACACGTAATACGGCCCTCGCTCAGCTTAATGCTGCGACCCTGAGAGAGACAGAGTTTCAGCGCTGATTTTCAGCGATGGCCTCTATTCTAACGTGATGACGTCAAATCGGTGATACATAAAAATATAATGAATTAAATAAATAGAATAATAAATTGAGTACACATAAATATACCGTATAGACATTAAAAAATAGAAAAAGGTGTATAAAGTAAAGAGGCCTTACACTTGTAAGTTTTGCTCAAGTAAGAAGATACGAATGAAGGGTTCGTGGCTAAATCAGAGCCCCGCGGATCGATCGATTATAAGGGTAAGCAACGCTTGGCACAGTCGGTCTGTGGATGGGTGACCATCTTGTCATCTGATTAAAAGTTCTTCCGTGTTGCGGAAGGCACGATAAATTGATGGGTCCCGGATATCATTTGAACATCTTTGGCAGTCGTTAAGGGTAGTCAGAAGCCAAAAAGTCTGACAACACGTTTTACCGTCTTACGGTTGCCTAGGTAACTGGGTTGTGGAGGTCAGATAGACGGTCGTTCCAGGTAAAACACTTCTCAGCTGCATCCAGTTAGATTGGAAGCGGACCCCAACACAGTTGGGAAAAGGCTAGGCAAATGATGAAGTAGCTACCAACGATAAATTTACAAATGTAAAACCCCTTCGTAAGTCGCTATTAATATTTTAGAACTACTAACAAAAGAAAGAAACTTACAAGTGTAAGGTCCGAGTTTGGAGAAGGCTTTGTTCGTAGTCGAAAATAAAAATATCATCAAAGAATCACTTTACACACATTATACGATATCGTTTGATGGAAATAGTTACTAATGTTGTTAATAAAATAAATATGTTTTTAAAGGCAGTGATACGGATAACTGAATGTTATACCGACGCACGCTATATCGAAAATAAAATATGAGTGGTAGGTACGCTATCTCGAAAACACATTATGTCGAAAACCGGTGTATGGCGAAGACGGTATCTCGAAAAACTGAATGGTGCGCTATTTCGAAAGTGTTCGTATAGATATTGACACTGATGCGATTTGCGAATGGCAATGACCGATTACTTTCAAAAATATCTTACTTACCATCAATGTTAATAAAGGACTTGTTAGTAAATATAGCAGATTGGAACAGTCCTGTCCACATTTCGTAGCCATATCCCAAGTCTACTGGGCGCATCGGACGCTTGAAGAATTGACGACCAGCCTGCACAAAATGTTTTATTACAATACAATTTATTTTGACCTATGATAATAACAAGACATTTATTTTTGACTAATTAAAAAAATGACCATTTTAAATTATATAATTCGACATAAAATAAGTTATCATGTCTTAGAATACCTTCACATAAGATTCCAAAGCACCTTGGCGTAGAATTACATCAATGCATTGGATTTCTTCAGTGGGGTGACAAAGGGATGAGCTTTTGTTTGCCATATAACTGTAACAACAACAGTTTATTTTTAATAAGACTCGCAATAATTGTTAAACTAAAAATCTTCAAACTAAAGAGAAAATCATGCCACGTGTTAATAATACGACACACTCACCGTTGAATGTTACCCAAATCCACGACACCAGTAGCCTTCATGGACACCTCAAATGTCATAGGCCTTTGATTTTGATCTAATATTTCAACCTGGAAAAACACACATAACATAAATAAAAAACACGCTTTTATGAATGCACGTAATAATTATTACTTGGCTTTTCTAAAAAGTCCAAGCTTTGCTATGATACGATGTACCTTCATTTCATACTTTCCGGCTCCATCATCAATTCAGATCGGCAGTACCATATTATATTCATCATAACTACATGCAGCTGCCAATTTTCTTGGATAGGTAATGGTTTAATTAGTTACCTTATATTCCATTACAGTTACATATAGGTCGACCTAATAAAACCGTGTTAAAAATATACTCACGCGTGTATGAAAACGTTCTGTTGAAGTGACATTCTTGAGCGGACGCAGAGAATAGCAATTCTTCATCTGGTCGAAAGCAATCAATTCATTGGCGAAATATTCTGATTTGACTATCTGGAATACTTCGGGTAACATCCTTTTTGGCCTGTCGGGGCTGAAGCTAACATCGTAACGCGACTGTAAAGAAATAATAGAAATTGAAATTGCTGGCAGGTTCAACACAAGTTTAAAATTAATTATATTTTATTACTTACAATTTGAAGTGGTTTAAACTTCATTTCCAAATAATTCACCATTACTCTGATAGCTCTGGCTCGAACTATTCCGCCAGGAATCTTGGTTGGTATTTTGTAACGACATAATACCGGTTCTAGAGATTTTGGAGGCCGTGTCGGCATTGGGAGTTGCTGGGCAACTGGTTGCGCAGTCGGTTTTGGCGCGGCTGTCGGTGGCATGGGCGCAGCTGTCGGTGGCATGGGCGAGGCTCTAGGGGGTGGCATAGCAGTTGACGGACCCGGCCCAGGACCCCAACCACGTCCTCTGCCCCAAGCACCTGGCTGCGCAGGTTTCGCAGGCTCCGGCATTTGTACTAACACAGGAGTAGGTCCTGGTGCTGCACCAGGTGAAACCAGCAGAGAACTTGAGCTCGAGCCTGACAGTGATCTTTGATCAGTAGGTACTGAAGTTGGTGCAGATGTAGCCGATGCAGCAGGTGCAGCAGGTGCAGCAGGTGCAGATGTAGCCACTGCAGCAGGTGCAGCAGGTGCAGGTGCAGCCGAAGCAGCAGGGGCAGTCGCGGCGGCCGATGGCTGCTGACCTTCAGCCGATCGAGAAGCATCTCCCTTCTTCTTTCTTGGCTTCTTTTTCTTGCTACTTGTCAAACCTAGACCAGATTCTTCTTCCTCAGCTTCAGGTTCAGCTTTCACTACAGCAGCTGGTGTAACAGCTGGTGCCGCGGCGGCTGGCGCTTCGGGAGGGGCATCAGTTTTAGTTTTTGCTGGCAATTGTGCTTCAACTGACGGTTCAGACGGAGCCTCAGATGCGGCTCTGGAAATTGATCCAGATGTTGTTTCAGATGTAGAATCCAAACGTGTAGATGGTTTTCTAGATGCTTCCATAGTCTGCCTAGCTTTTTCCTTCTTCTCTTTCCTCTCCCTCCTTTTACGCTCAGCTGCTGAAAGATTGGAGTCATCTTCTCCTTCTGCTGGTGGTAATTCCGAAGTAGATGGTTCTTCTACAGGCTCACTACTTGGAGTTTGATCCTTTGGAGCATCCTTTTTCCCCTTCTTTTTCGCTGTAAATAAATATTTTGTACCTATGTGAATATACTTTTCACACACCATAAACCACGACTTGTTTCTCAAATAAATAAATCAAGAGTATGCACAGACACTGGTGCACCATGGAAGATAATAAAATGTACAAACCCCATGACACACTCTTGGCATTTTATTCATTTAACTTAGTAGCATGGGATCAAATGTAGTATAGAACATTTTGTACAATATAAAACAAGGTTTCAGTTTATCCCGGTATTGGAAGACCTTAAACATGTCAATGACTGTTGCATCACAGTTGTGCAACAGTGCTATGGTCTTTAACAAAAGCTATGACTCATATTTTGGTACTTTATCTAGAGCTTACCTGTTGCACTGAATAACCTAATTTAATTAATCAATATCAGCCCAGTTTGTATTTGTAACCAAGGAATTGGAATTCATAATGCTCAAAACACTTTTTAATGTGAATGTATCTAAGCCAAGCTGTAAAACTGTAGCCACAAACTGTATTACTGAACAATAGAACAAAAATCTATAGCAATGTAAACTATTTCATCATACAATAGAATATTATATTGACGGCTATGCATTAAGAACCAAATGCATGTTATTAAAGCAACTTCGATTAAACAATTCTTTCTCAATTCACTACAGTAGAGATATAAAGAGTAATAAAATCACTTACATGGTTTTACCATTTTGGAAACTTCTTAGATTTCAATGAAACTTCTCAGGTTGTTATCTGTAGGATTATAGCAAGAAAATTTGTTGAATACACAACTCTTAAAACAATATCAGAACTGAATTTGCACAGGTGCAATATTTTACACTAATATCAAAGAATAATATCAATAATATGACTGGTAGTATATACTGTAACTCACAGATGAATGTTGACAGAATTGTTCTAGATTAAAATATACATATGGTGAAAGTTATAGAATTCCCCTACTACAGTGTTGCCACTTTATTTGATTATTGAAGTAGCAACATTGTTTTTTTTATGTGAAGCTGTCAGTTTCTGTAGGTAAATCTAGATATAAAAAAAATCTGTTTAAAAATATCACAAGAAATTAAGAAAATTATATTATTTTGATCTGATCTGTTTTTTCAAACAATTTTTTTTCAACATTTTTTTTGAGCTCTTCAAAGATATTTCACTACCAATACAGAAGGGTGACAGTTCAATTGTTTTGGTAAGGCAGTCCCTAGACTTACAATAAAATTTCATTATGATATTGTCCAAAATAGATGTTCAGGATTAACATTGAATGTTGCACAATGATTTTTAATGAACAAAATTATAATTGCAGAAAGTTTGTATTGTAAAATTATATTGAATGTCTAGAGAGTGCCTAAGGCTTGGAGAGCACCATAGATACCTATAAATCACACAGTAATTATTTACATAGCAGAAATGAAACATATGAGTAGATAAGACAGTATTGCTTATATAGCATAATTATTATAGACTAGCCGTTTTCCCGCGGTTTCACTCGANAGCCGAAGCAGCAGGGGCAGTCGCGGCGGCCGATGGCTGCTGACCTTCAGCCGATCGAGAAGCATCTCCCTTCTTCTTTCTTGGCTTCTTTTTCTTGCTACTTGTCAAACCTAGACCAGATTCTTCTTCCTCAGCTTCAGGTTCAGCTTTCACTACAGCAGCTGGTGTAACAGCTGGTGCCGCGGCGGCTGGCGCTTCGGGAGGGGCATCAGTTTTAGTTTTTGCTGGCAATTGTGCTTCAACTGACGGTTCAGACGGAGCCTCAGATGCGGCTCTGGAAATTGATCCAGATGTTGTTTCAGATGTAGAATCCAAACGTGTAGATGGTTTTCTAGATGCTTCCATAGTCTGCCTAGCTTTTTCCTTCTTCTCTTTCCTCTCCCTCCTTTTACGCTCAGCTGCTGAAAGATTGGAGTCATCTTCTCCTTCTGCTGGTGGTAATTCCGAAGTAGATGGTTCTTCTACAGGCTCACTACTTGGAGTTTGATCCTTTGGAGCATCCTTTTTCCCCTTCTTTTTCGCTGTAAATAAATATTTTGTACCTATGTGAATATACTTTTCACACACCATAAACCACGACTTGTTTCTCAAATAAATAAATCAAGAGTATGCACAGACACTGGTGCACCATGGAAGATAATAAAATGTACAAACCCCATGACACACTCTTGGCATTTTATTCATTTAACTTAGTAGCATGGGATCAAATGTAGTATAGAACATTTTGTACAATATAAAACAAGGTTTCAGTTTATCCCGGTATTGGAAGACCTTAAACATGTCAATGACTGTTGCATCACAGTTGTGCAACAGTGCTATGGTCTTTAACAAAAGCTATGACTCATATTTTGGTACTTTATCTAGAGCTTACCTGTTGCACTGAATAACCTAATTTAATTAATCAATATCAGCCCAGTTTGTATTTGTAACCAAGGAATTGGAATTCATAATGCTCAAAACACTTTTTAATGTGAATGTATCTAAGCCAAGCTGTAAAACTGTAGCCACAAACTGTATTACTGAACAATAGAACAAAAATCTATAGCAATGTAAACTATTTCATCATACAATAGAATATTATATTGACGGCTATGCATTAAGAACCAAATGCATGTTATTAAAGCAACTTCGATTAAACAATTCTTTCTCAATTCACTACAGTAGAGATATAAAGAGTAATAAAATCACTTACATGGTTTTACCATTTTGGAAACTTCTTAGATTTCAATGAAACTTCTCAGGTTGTTATCTGTAGGATTATAGCAAGAAAATTTGTTGAATACACAACTCTTAAAACAATATCAGAACTGAATTTGCACAGGTGCAATATTTTACACTAATATCAAAGAATAATATCAATAATATGACTGGTAGTATATACTGTAACTCACAGATGAATGTTGACAGAATTGTTCTAGATTAAAATATACATATGGTGAAAGTTATAGAATTCCCCTACTACAGTGTTGCCACTTTATTTGATTATTGAAGTAGCAACATTGTTTTTTTTATGTGAAGCTGTCAGTTTCTGTAGGTAAATCTAGATATAAAAAAAATCTGTTTAAAAATATCACAAGAAATTAAGAAAATTATATTATTTTGATCTGATCTGTTTTTTCAAACAATTTTTTTTCAACATTTTTTTTGAGCTCTTCAAAGATATTTCACTACCAATACAGAAGGGTGACAGTTCAATTGTTTTGGTAAGGCAGTCCCTAGACTTACAATAAAATTTCATTATGATATTGTCCAAAATAGATGTTCAGGATTAACATTGAATGTTGCACAATGATTTTTAATGAACAAAATTATAATTGCAGAAAGTTTGTATTGTAAAATTATATTGAATGTCTAGAGAGTGCCTAAGGCTTGGAGAGCACCATAGATACCTATAAATCACACAGTAATTATTTACATAGCAGAAATGAAACATATGAGTAGATAAGACAGTATTGCTTATATAGCATAATTATTATAGACTAGCCGTTTTCCCGCGGTTTCACTCGAATCCCGTGGGAATTACTGCCTGTACCCGGATAAAATATAGCCTATGTCACTCGTGGATAATGTAGCTTTGGAATGGTGAAAGAATTTTTTGAGCCCATTCATTACAACCAAACAAACAAAGTTTTCCTCTTTATAATATTAGTATAGATTACTGTCACATTTCAGCCGAAAGATGTCTACTCGTGGACAAAGGCTTTCCCCAAGGTTTGCCACTTTGCTTGATTTTCAGCAACAATGACAACTGTCACATAACAAACAATATAGGACGCCTGGCCTACTTTCCCATTTTGTAAAGATAACAGATATAGTAGTTACATTTTCAGTATGTAAACTGTTTTCTCGACATTTTCATTTACTACAGACCTGCGTTAGACCTCCATGGTTCTGATACTGTTTCTAATACGATAATATATTGGTTTTAGAAAGCTGTGTTTAGAAACATCAAAACACCCAGTTTGCTGTACAATATACATCACTTGCTGGCGATTCAGATTTTATGGATTTATTAGTCAGTGGGTCATCTTTCGAATGAATTGTCTATACATCTTTTAATAGAGTTATAAATTACTTCTTCCAATACAATTCATCTACAGTCAAACAAAATCTTATTGCTGTGCAATTTACATTCAACATTTATATCATTGTGTATCATTTTGAGCTTTTAGTTTATAATTTATGCTTTATTACACCATATCATATTGGAAATTATTTTGTATGGTACCCACTGAAAAACATACCAAACAACGCCTTAGCTCACGCAATAGTGGACTCCGATGTGTAGGCCGAATGGCGTAACTGGTCATTTATTCACAAATTAAAACTGAAACGCTGGAGCTATCAGCGGCATAATCACGGAAATTTGAAAGTAATCTAAACGAAACTACGATCAAATCCTATAAAATAAATAATCCCAAGGAGAGACACAAGTATATTATTGTTATTAATACTTACATTAATTGGTGTTTCAGACTTCTTTACTTGGGATTTCAATCAATCTGAAAACACAACAAAACTTTTTATCACACCAGCTGTAATTTTTGCTCCTCCAGAATTGTATCAAACAAAGCCAACTCCACTCACCACAATCAAATCAAAATAATTATTAAACCTGAACCAATCACAGTACAGAAATATACTCACGGAAACTAATGGCCGTTCCCGGTCAGTGCAGAACTGTCAAATATGTTTTGTATAGTACTGTTTATGTTATGTGCAAAATAAGCAATCAAATCAATCAATAAAATACAAACCCTGAAATGTTGCCTGTTTTGAGTAATTATTTATCTCTACTATACTTGTATGTTTGTTTGTAACGAATAGGCTGCGGTTCTACTGAACCGATTTGAATAATTCTTTCTCTGTTAGAAAACTACGTTCTTTGCGCTGAACATGGGCTATGTTTTATCCGGATACGGGAAGAAGTTTCCCCGGGACGCGTATGAAACCCCATAAAACGGCTAGTAGGTAATAGGTAATTATTATAAAATTGGGGACAGAGGGCAGGAAGATGATGATGGACAAGTATTTTTTTCTTTCAATGAAGTTTCATTCATGACCATAGATCTTCCTGTATCACACAGAAAAAATGCGAAATAGTTTTTTTTTGTCTGTGGATTTAGTTCGCAAGCAAAGCAAATTCAAGCAATGTTGTGAATGCGAAACAAAACGATATTTTATTTTGTTCGACGTGAAAACAATATTTTCATATTTTGTTATAATTACGAACACTACGGTGAAACCGTTTATGAAAAAATAGTGTATTTATGGGTATTCATTGATACGTATCCAAATATTTTAAGTAATTTTAGTCATGTGTATTGAAGTGTTTACGGCGACGACGTTCGACAGCTATATTGTGTCTTTATTGGAAATATGGCCTATTATAACGCCGGCAATGTCGTAAATACAAATAACTCACCTGAACAAACCGATGATACAAATATTACGGACGATCTAACAATAATACCATTAGAAAAAGACAGTTTCGGTGAGTACCTTTACTGGTAATGTCAGTATCGCAATTGTTAAGATCAACTTTTTAGTGTTATTATTACAGCAATATGCGAATTGTGTGGTCGAGTTGGTCGTCGGGGACAATTCTACCCAAGAAACAATAAGTTTTGTTCGCTTAGATGCCACGCGAGTAATTCTAGAAAACGACATTGTAATTGGAGGTTCCGATTGATGGAAGGTGCCGAACACATGGCGGATATGATTCCGTTGGAGCCTTTGCCTCAGCTGCAGCACTGGCAGGCTACTATAAATGATTTGCAGGTACACATATTTTGCTTTAAAAGTCTATTCACTTTGTGTCAGCTGACTTAGAACTTTTTTACCAATATTTGTTTATGTTTGACTTCTTATCATTTGATTAGTGCAGGCAATTGATTTTGACCATTATTGTTGATTCACAAGCTTGACATTCAGTACATGAAAAATACTTTGAGGGCAGTCTTTAAAGATGCCTAGCTATTTCATGGACAAATTAGTTTTTTGTACTCTTATCTATGTATATTATGTAGTTAATTTTAATTAATGTTTTGCAGCCTGGCCCCATAAAGCAGTCAGCTGCATTAGTAGCCAATAGTTATGAATGGAAGGATGAGTTGTTTGGTTGTGATTTCCTGGCTGCACCAGTCAGCCTGTTCAAACATGCACCTTTGCACGAAATGTGGGACAGCACATTTGAAGGCATGAAAGTAGAAGTGAAGAACATGGATTGTGAAAACTATTCAGAGAAACTAAGTGACTATTTTTGGGTAGCTACAGTATTGAAAGTAAGTAGAAAGTTTTATATTATATGTCTGCTTCTATAATAACGTTTCTAGTGAAAATATTGTGCTTCGAATCTGGTTTTGGAACCTTTAAACTGGTAAATTATACCTTAAACTATAAAGCTTTCAAAAAGTCACTTAACACAGAAGAGATTGTTACTCCTTTACATTCAAACTCTTTTTAGGTAAAAGGTTACATGGGCTTGTTACGCTATGAAGGCTTCGGCAGTGATGATTCTAAAGACTTCTGGGTTAATCTATGCTGTTCAGAAGTTCACCCAGTTGGGTGGTGTGCAACTAGAGGCAAGCCGCTTATACCTCCTCGCAGTATTGAGGATAAATATACTGATTGGAAAAAGTAAGTTAATCAAACTGGTTCACTTGTTTTTGAGTCTATTCGTGACAAACATACATACTCATCATTACTCTTTATAAAAGTCTTATACTGTTATAGTTTTAAGAAGTGTCCATTTTCCCAATATCTGTTTTATGTTTTGACTGTGTTTTCAGATTTCTTGTGAAGCAGCTAACAGGCGCACGCACACTACCTGCCAATTTCTACACTAAGTTAAATGATAGTCTTGTATCTAGGTTTTCTATTGGTTCCATTATGGAAGTTGTTGATAAGAATAGGATCTCGCAAGTTAAGGTATGTTAAATGCCAGACCATGAAAACCTTTTAAAGGATTTTTTATTTCTTAAATCATTTAATGAATATTTTTTTGTTTCTAGGTAGCTACTGTGTGTGAAATTATAGGAAAACGTTTACACGTAAAATATTATGATAGTTCACCAGAAGACAATGGTTTTTGGTGTCATGAAGATTCA
Source organism: Heliothis virescens (assembly GCA_002382865.2). Classification (NCBI taxonomy): domain Eukaryota; kingdom Metazoa; phylum Arthropoda; class Insecta; order Lepidoptera; family Noctuidae; genus Heliothis; species Heliothis virescens. Next base: position 5,790,924 of record NWSH02000008.1, read on the forward strand.
CCGCTCATACATCCTGTTGGCTGGGCTTTCAGAATTGGACATCCTCTAGATGCTCCTCAAAGTTACTGCCAAAGAGTGGCTGCAGGACGGTTTATACCGAATGACACAACACCAGAGATGTTTCATAAGTATCCGAGCGATGAACCTCCCTTATTCTCAGAGGGGATGAAGCTTGAAGCGATAGATCCTCTCAACTTGTCAGCAGTTTGTGCTGCAACTGTGATGCAGATATTGAATGAAGGGTACATGATGATTAGGATAGACTGCTATCCGGCAGATGCGTCGGGCGCCGACTGGTTTTGCTACCATCAGAGATCGCCGTGCATATTTCCTGTTGGATTTGCTTTGGCCAACAATATTTCACTTGTGCCTCCTGCTGGGTGAGTATCAACAGCAATTATCACTTACTGATGAGACTGGTTAAAATCACTTTATTCTGCAGTAATACCTATATAATTTATTCCCATTTGCAGGATTTCAATGGAAGAATTCAGTTGGGAGCAATACCTATCAGTGTGCGGCGGTCAGGCGGCCGACCGATCGCTATTCGCGGCGCGAGGCCACGTGGTATCTCATGGCTTTGTGGCTGGCATGCGACTAGAATGCGCCGATCTCATGGACCCGAGGCTCGTTTGCGTTGCCACCGTTGCTAGAGTTGTTGCTGATTTACTTAAGGTTTGCAATCAAATAATGGAATTACTTCGTATGTTCGACTATTGATCAGTTTCTAGTTCCTACATAAAAGTAACAATTGATTTATTTGTAGATGATAGTTTATTTACGTTTAATTTTCAAAATTACCACACTTTTTGCCTTTATAGACAAAATTGGTTGGTGTTTATATTGCGCAAATACCCGCATCACACTCAAATTTTTTTCATTATCCAGGTGCACTTCGATGGTTGGGGCATGGAATACGATCAATGGCTGTTCGCACATAGTACAGACGTGTACCCCGTGGGGTGGTGCCGCGCGGTAGGTCATCGACTGGAAGGACCGCTGCAACCGCCACCGAGGCCGCCACGCAAGCACCCGCCTAAGCAGCCGAGACGACGACGGAAGCAACAAGGTATCACAATGACGTCATGCTTTATAAAAGTTTGTATAAGAAATTATTTGCTTCTAATAAAACTGCGTTGTCATAACATCATGACAGATTTCACCAATTGCAAATACATTAGGGATAAAAAAATATTATAGTAGATTGCAATTTACATACTGGTTAAAATTAACTAGCTCCATGTAGGCTGGAAACCAGTCTCAATATAGTTTTGAATTTATCTGGTATCTTATGTTTAATTCAGTGGCACCATTATTTCCATAGAAGTAAATGCATTTGCACCCTTTAATTTCAGGTTCAAAAATGACATCACAACCGCCAAACACGACAGAGGATAGTTCACAAAACTCTGACATGGGTGATACTAAGAGTCTTTCTCCTCCCACGAGCGTGTCTGAAGTTTCAGCCGACGCGGAACCACGCCCCGAAGCTGTATCGACTCCTACGAAGATGGATGTCGACGCCGAGTCAAAGGATAGTAGCGAACCTTCTGAGGAACAGCTTCCTATAGAGGCAAAGCCCGATAGTCCTGTAAGTTTGTTTATAATTGATTCTAAAATGATTTGAGATATTATCAATATTTTAGCACTAGCTTCCGCCAGCGGTTTCACCCGCTTTCCCGTGGGAAGTACTGCGCGCACTCGGATAAAAAAAAGCCCATAGCCTTCTTCGATAAATGGGCTATCTAACACTGAAAGAATTTTTCAAATCGGACCAATAGTTCCTGAGATTAGCGCGTTTAAACAAACAAACTCTTCAACTCTTATAATATTAGTATAGATTTATCATATCCGTCATAGTTCCCTCATCTCGGTATGTGCCCATTATGAAGGCTGACTGTTTTTTTTTTCAGAATACTCCTACAGACATATCTCAAGATTCAAGTCAGAACTTAGCGCAGCTTTCTCCCATCGTTTCCATGGATGATTCGGACACCGACAAGGTGATACCTAGACTAGTCAATACCTCCGTGCCCTTAGATGTCCTCAATTCTGTTGATCCCGAAAACTGGACCACAGCAGATGTAGCAAAGTTCCTCACCGTCAATGACTGTCAACCTTATTGTATTAACTTCACCAATATAACAGGCCCCATGATGCTCCAGTTAACAAAAGACGAAATCATCGAATTATTAGAAATGAAAGTAGGTCCGTCGTTAAAAATCTTCGACTTGATACAACAGTTGAAGTGTAAAATAAAACAGCCTCAATGTAGATTGCTAAGTAGTTTTAAATAGTATTTATTTGAATAAGCTCCCTCACTCCACGTTTGCAATGGGTTAATCCCAGCGGGTCGTCAGTCTTGTTAAATAATTTATGTTTTCAGTTGTGTGCAGAAAGGGTTAATTTGAGCGTTTGAATGTCGATCATTAGGTAAATAAGCTTTAAAAAGCAGAGATTCAACGATTGTCACAATTTTCAATTACATAAGCCATTCACAATGATTTTAAACATCACATATTTATAAGAAAGTGATGAGGGTATAAATTCGTTTGATTTTGTGGATAAAATAAGACTTTTGAATAATTGGACTACCAAGTGAAAGTGAAATATGTATGTGATTGAATGTTAATCATAAATTAACCAAACATTAAAAATATTTAAATTAAACATTTGACAAAGTCCTCGAAATCATTTTAATATTCCAGAATCATCGAAATTAGTATTTGTACTTATGAACATGTATTCGTATCGTTATGAACATGTATTCGTATCGTTTTACTCAACTTTTATTTCATGACGAACATTCTACAAACGTGCAGCGATGTAGCTTTTCAAACTCCTGGTCAGTAGCATCCGGATAGCAATACTTTGGAGTACGCCTTTACATACGGATTCCACTACATATTTATAAAATAAAATAGTACATAAATCTACTCTCCCGCCTATATTTTGGTATTGCGTAATAGCCGATGTTCTTTTCTTAGCATATTTTGGACAGTCACTAATGTTTGGTATCAGCTTTGTGTGTGTATGATGCGTTTGTCTTTTATATTCATCACTCTGTATTTTTATATTTATTGGTAATCTATACTAATATTATAAAGAGGAAAACTTTGTTTGTTTGGTTGTAACGAATAGGCTCAAAAACTACTGGACCGATTTTAAAAATTCTTTCACCATTCGAAAGCTACATTATTCAGGAGTGACATAGGCTATATTTTATCCGGGTACGGGCAGTAATTCTCACGGGATGCGAGTGAAACCGCGGGAAAACGGCTAGTATTCATTATAAAGCAAGTGTGGCTTTGTAATTTCACTGAACTTATATTTTTAGCATAAAATATTTTGTCTTTTAATATAGTTCTGAATTAACAGAAAAATAATATGATTTTAATGCATTTATCACTAAGAAAATGTTCATATTTTTAGTCTTTTAAATATACACAGGACATTCGATATTTTGAATTATCACGAATATAATTATGACAAAATCATCAAGTGTTTTTAAATATATGGCTGTAATATTAAAAATATGTTAAATTACTGTCTTTCTGTTATTTTTAGACCGTGTTTCAAAAGTTATTTCTTTTACAAAAAGGTGTATGAACAATTAATATTCTAAAAATTATGCTCCACTTTTTTACGATATGTGTGCATCTAAAATGATCTCAGAAATAACTAGTACTGTTGTTTAGTATTCAAATTAAGCAATGCTTGCCGTAATGTAATTTTTATGAATTCCAGATAAAAAAGCGATTTTAATTTATTGAAAATTACGATGAAAACTGTTTATTTTACTGAGTGGAATAAAATATGTAGTCTGTATCCGACGAAACTCCGCGAACTTCGTATATGTATAGTAAATATTATACAATATTACTGCATATTTTTCTAAGAGTTATAAATATATATGTGTTGTATACATAGTATATTTGTGTATATGATATAACCCTGCCCCAATCTTTAAATTACAACCAAAGCAATATACACTACCTTGACACCAATCATAAAGTAATATGTATTTTGAACTAAGAGATAAATTATATAAAATGAGCTTTTTATTTAATGTGAATTGATAAATTGGTATTTTGTAATGTTAAATCATGAATTTAGTATATGTGAACACATACATAAATGAGATGTAAATTAGTATTATAGCAGTCATTGTATCGTATTATTATATTGAGTTAATTTTAAGTTGGGAAATAGATGTGGTGACCAAACGGGATTTTAAACAGTTTTAAGCTTAGACAAAAGAGTATATTCAGTGATAAATACATTGCCTTTTTAGAGACTTATGTGAAAATATATCATTTAGTACCATCGGCGTAGTACCTACATGTAAAATTTTGAATGTTCTGGTATTAAAAGCAGAAGTATTCATATTTAAGTGTTTTATTATTTTAATATATTGTCATTATCACATTGATTATGCTATAATTTTATCTGTTAAAATAAGCTTCGTACATTTATGGGACAAGTTATACTTGTTCACCACTTAAACATATTTCAGTCTTCATTTGAAACCTATATTTAATTTCACCAATAGACATCTTTATTAGTACTTAAATCTTGAAGTATTTGATTCGTTATTAATCTGAAACAGGATTGGAATTGATTATCAATACAAATAGTCACAGCCATATTTTTCGTTGTTTTGCGAAAGATCAAGTGCTTACCTGATTGTGTGCATTTGCACAGTTGATGCATAAAGAGTGCAACACAAAAGGTTGCCAGATCTCTGTGCATGACATTTGTGATATTCAGAGCACCAGTATGTTTCACACATATTTCCTAAGTCTTCTTTTATTCCTGTAGTAAGAAGAGTTCATTAAAAAAATATTAAAATTAACATCAAATTGGTTTCCTTAAAAACTCTGAATACCTATATCATCTTTGAGTTTCAACTCGGGTGCTAAATCTCTTGCTGAGGTCACATAAAATGTTCTCAATATGTCCATTCGGTGCGCCGCCGACATACCTCGACCTTTTTGATTAGATGGGTGTAGGTGTCGTGAAAATACACAACGTCGCTTATTTATATTTATTACAAGTACCCTAAAACAAAAGAAAGTTTCCATTATTTGCTGAAAATGTATTTTATCATAAGGTTTATCTATAATAGTATAAATCTGGTATAGTCTATAGCATGATCTGTTCATGTTAAAGTTTAAACAAAAATAGTATTCGTACCCTAAGACGCATGGTTCAAAAGTCAAACTCGTAGGAAAATTCCTTGGGTATCCAAGTTTAGCTTCTTTGATAATTGTTGCATAGCCTTCCCAGCATTGCAGGACTATTTCATCAATCTGTGATAAAGCAGGAGTTGCCCCACATACTACTAAAATGTAAACATCTGCTAAAAGTTTACATGTGACGGCTCTGAAAGCTACCTGAAAGTAAAAATGTTTTATTTTGTACTTCTTCAATATATATTTCTTATTTCTATCACATTTTGCCAAAAAATATTATTATGTAAGTATATTTTTTCTTGCTCATGATTTTTAGGAAGTTGGTTTCCTATATTTTTTTATTAAAGTAGCTGCATTTGTTGTTTCTATTCGGAACTTACATTAGGACTCATTTGCGGTAAATATACAGGAGTATCTCTCAGTGGTGCACCATCCTGAGCAGCAGCAAGTAACAGCATTAACCGAGCCTCCCTTGGGTCAAGCTCACAGAAGTCAGAACTAGTTGCAACCAAGTGCCCATGAATGATTAGACAAGCCCATCTGCCTGTCACACTTTCTGCATAGTGATCTAAAGCTTGCTGAAATTAAAATATATATTTTGGTAAATTTGGTGTGATTATAATTATTTCATATATAAAAATGAATCGCTAAATGTGTTGGTAAGCGCATAACTCAAGAACGGCTGGACCGATCGGGCTTATTTTGGTCTTAAAATGTTTGTACAGATCGAGGGAAGGTTTAAACGATGAGAAAATATGATTATGTATAAAAAAAAACAGGATCCGCGTACGAAGTCGCGGGCAAAAGCTAGTTTCAAATAAAGATCTCCTTTGGAAGAATAAAAGATTATTTACAACATTTAATAATTTTATTTAAAAACCTGTAGTTGCTGTGATTGTGGACACAAAATGCTTTGTATCAAGTCCAGGACCAATGTTGGCAGGGGACTAGACAGTGCGTTAGGATCTAACGACTCCAACAAATAATCCAAGATAGGATAGCACTGTCGCAAATCTCTTTTGATTTGGTCAATGTTCTTTAAAGTTTCTAGATCCTTCTTTCCAATGCAGAACACCATAGCATCATGGACACAAGACAAGAGAAGTTCCAGATCACATTCCAATCCTCCAGTTGCAATGCCAATTAATGTTACACTGAAAAGTTAGATATAAGTTATCCAAGTTCAATAGGGGTGTATATGTCATACACAATTCTAAAAATCATCCCAGATGGGTCTCCCTGTGGCTTTAAAAAGTAGTTGCAAAGTGGGACCTTAGACGCAACGAGGTGTGCTAATTTTACTTGGCTGTATCAAAGAAAGTAATCCATTTATACCATCTAGAACCGCTGAACCGATTGAGATGGAATTATGCATGGCGTTAGTTTTAGACTTTATTCAAGTGCAAAAATAGTTCCCTTGGTATGCAATCGAAATCTAGGAAAATAATGAATACCTTTTGCAATATTCTTTCCACAGAATAGCTCCATTGTCGACTTGTGTGTTGATCATAGATAAATTATGGCATTTACTGAACATATTGATGCCGTGGAGGGAAGCTATGGTAGAAAATTGGACCTAAAAGTTTGTGAATTATTTCAGTGTGAGGTATATTGTGTATTTGATAAAAATATGAAAATAATATAACAAGTTAGGAGTTAATGAAATAAAGATATTAAATTACTTATATGGAAAGTAAGTGGATACATATTTTATTCAGATAATCTTCAAAATAAAATTATTTTCACAAAATAAGTTTTTGTTTATAATTTGTACTTACACTTTCATTATTACCGCGTTTTCTTGAAAATATGGGCACGCCACTTTCTGTTGCAACAGCAATTACGACTACAGACATCTTATAAATATTAATTACCTGTCCTGGTGAAAAGCATTAAATTAAAAATTAAAAGTTTCTAAAAGTTTTTAGAACTTTTGAGTTTTGATGGTTGATTTTGTTTTGACATTTCATTTCCTTGCTTGCCAGGGACGACCAAGGAGTGAGTGTTGCCATATCGAATGATTCAATTTCCATTAAAGGATGTTTTTCTTTTAATTTGCCGCAGTTTTTATTATATCTATGCTTTTACTACAAGATCGTATTTATTTTCAGATCTATTATTGGAAAACAAAGGAGACATAAATAAAACACGTTAGGAAACTAAATAAAACGATTTTTATCCTTATATATAGTTAGTTTTTTTTATTATAATGAGAGTACGTTGGTTTACCCTTACCTTATTAACCAATGAAACTGACAATGTAAAAATTTAATATTAAAACCGCCTTAGAAATTTGCAAAGAATTTCTGATGTTATTTTTTACCTAACATTTCGAATTGTCACATTATTATTTAAGTCCACACATTTAAGTACCTGTCATAAGTACATACATACACGATAAATGAGATATCCTTAATTACAATCTATTAAAACTTTTGTAAATTGTCGATATAGTTAAACCTTAATAATTAACATTATGTTCCAGTCTATGAGGTAAGCACTTATAATTCATATATTAAAATAGTGGAGAACATTGTACCTATTAATATTCGTGTTTGTAGACATCGAAATACGGGAGTTTTAGAAACATAAGTATACTTAAGTACGTTTTACTAGTACCGTCAAATTTGAGTTGACTGTTGATTTTCAGGGTCTTGAATATTTTGCACCTCAGCAGCTGGAATGAATAAATAAAGTATTAAATATAAATAAAGTATTACAAAAGCATACAACTAACTAATTAACATGAAGTAGCTGGTAGGTATACTAACGGTTATCCTTGCTAAGTAATTTAGGGCCCGCAAGAGCAATAAGCAACGCTCCAAGAGGAGCTGAAATCACCACACTTATGACACTGACTGCCAGGATTGCTTTAGCATAATATTCTTCGTCTTCTTTGGCAGCTCCTGAAGTCTGGCCACTGTTAACTAAATCTAAAGCAGCTGGCCCTAACGCTGCCTGAAAATGTAATATTAATTAACATCACATTAATGTCATAGTTTCGTCTAAGATTTTTTATATGTTTTAATGGTTATTGCAACGAAAATAAGTAATAATATGAAATAACTTTTACTTATTAACAACATTTTTAATTATAGTATTGGTATATACCTGTACAGTAGCTTTCGCCGTCCATGTAAGCCCGATAAATAATTTTTCCTTACTATTAAGACCGCAGCCAAAACTTACAAAAAATGTGGCAATGGCACGAAGCACTAAACATGATACCAGGCAAATAACAGCCATCTTGATCACTTGTGGGTCTAAGGCACTTATCTGTAGGAATTATAAATCATTACAAACATAAGTATTCGTAACACATACGCTAATTGAGTCTATGATTTCCAGGGTCATTGAAAAATCGTGTCTTACCGTAATTTGAGCTCCAGTGAAAGCAAATAAAATGGGTTCGAAAAATATCCACAGAATTCTAAAAATATTGCTGACTGGGTTTTTGTTTACAGGCCAACCCTGTTTTTCCCAGAAATATGCCGCTACGAATCCCGACGATACAATAGCAAGAGGACCTGAAATTAACATGAGTCTAATGAATTTGGGCATCTAAATTGCAATTGTTATTGGTTATGGTTTTCTTTTTACCTGCACCGCTCCACCCTATCATACTGGATATAAACAGTGAGAATAGGCCTCCTAGAAATAGTGCTATGAATCGCAATGGGACTACATACGTATCCCCTTTTTCTGGAATAACAGCAGTCATAGCTCCCCAAAGGGATCCAAGGACTACCCCTGCAACTATCGATACTGGACCCTGAAAATCAAAATAGGGTTTAAAAAGTATTGCAAATTTTCAAACGACTTATTAAAGGAATAACATATTTAATAATCAATATTCTGTACCTTAATGATATTGAAAGTAGCAGATCCTGTTGAGAACATAGCGTTTAGGATAATGGCGAAGATAGCTACACTGATGGAGTCGTCCACAGCAGCTGCAGCTACAACAATTGTTGGTATTCCTTTGGCGACACCATAACCGACGTCTCTCAACCTAAATAGACATGGAACTACCACAGCTGGGGATACTGATGCTATCATTGAACCTAGGAGGAATCCTGAAAAGAGACAACTTGTTACAGTAAGTAACCGAAGCAACAGCATGAAGCGAATATAACTACACCTCAATTTATCACAACCATAAAGAGGAGCATGTATAAAAATAAATCTTCTAACCCCAAATCCAGGGTAAATACAGAAGGTAATGCGTGCTGACGGCTATTAACACGCATTCTACCAGCCATGGTAGGAGACCAAGTTGGAGCACCGCAGCGTAGTGTTTCCTTAAAACTCCTGCATCCAAGCCAAGCCCAGCTCTGGTAAGTATTATCACTAACGCAATTTTTCTGAAAGGTTTGTTTAGTCATAAAACGATTCTCAATTCTCAACATCATGCTACTGCAAAGTCTAGCAGCTTACCTCAAATCTTGATTTAATTTTCTGTACGAATCTGTCATATGCACGAGTTGAAGATTTTGGAAAGCTATTCCAGTTAGAAGCATTCCTATTAAAGCGGGCAGTGTTGTGATCTTCAACCATACCCAGCCGATTAAGTACGCGGAGATGACTAGTAGAGACATACTGAGAAGTTCACCTTGTAAACCTACCGATTCACCGAGTTCTGAATACAGGATACCCCATGTGAGAAGAACTGTAACCAAAAACTATTGATTTAAACGGTTAATAGTTCAAACCTCAAGTACCTGCCTTTATGGAAGAATACATAAAAGATAATAATAGAGCGAATGACATGGGATGTTACTATCTCAACAATATTTGCGTAAATATCGATTTATTCAAATACTAGCTTCTGCCCGCGACTTCGTACGCGGAACATGTCGCTTATGCCAGCGATAACGGGTCGTCAAAATGAAAGGTCTTAAACGTATGATGTCGAATTCTAAGAGCCCGGTGAAACGACGGGTTGCGCGAGACAATTCGAGATGTTTCAGACTCATCATACCATACCATTGCATTGCATTGACTGCCTTTTTAGAATGTATGGACAACGCCATCTATCGGTAAAAGTGAACACTTATCAGCATAAAGCAGTCCGTGTGAAAAACAGCGACACCGTCACACAACGAAGGGCAGAAACAGCTTTAATTTTCCTCGGTTTAGCTTAAAAACTGACGGAGTTTCATCGACACTTACCCCCCCTTTTTCACCCCCGTTAAGGCAGAATTTCCAAAAATAATTATTGCGTCATTCTTAATTTCTAACCAAATAGCCAAATATCAATTTTAATCGAATTAGCTTCAAAACTGACGGAGTTTCATACAAATTTACCCCCTCCTTTTTACCCCCTTAAAGAGC
>NWSH02000008.1:5835705-5847426 GCA_002382865.2 Heliothis virescens
CAGTAGTTTTTGAGCCTATTCATTACAACCAAACAAACAAAGTTTTCCTCCTTGTAATATTAGTATAGATTATATAGTCTAAAATATCGAATATTCTGTGATTTACAAACTCCTTTTATCCTTTGGCGGTAGATATCTTACATAATAAAAAACTACAAGATTTTGCGAATGACTATTCGGGATTTTATAACTATTACGCCAAGTCTATTGGAAGTAATAATAAAGCTTGTAAGTATTTAATTTTATAGGCTCTTACTCACATGCAACCGTTCAATTGTTTTTCCACTGTAACGATGTTTGCTTATGGAGAAATTGTGTCTCTTAATTAGTTCACAAACGCATTGATCGTGAATGTCTTCATAATCAGATGTTGATTCAATGATGCGAGCTAGTAGGAGCATCGCCTATCAATTTATTCAATTGTAGGAAAAAAATATATATGTCATCTATACTAATATTATAAAGAGGAAAACTTTGTTTGTTTGTTTGTTTGGTTGTAATGAATAGGCTCAAAAACTACTGGACCGATTTTAAAAATTCTTTCACCATTTGAAAGCTACATTATCCACGAGTGACATAGGCTATATTTTATCCGGGTACGGGCAGTAATTCCCACGGGATGCGAGTGAAACCACGGGAAAACGGCTAGTCTATTATACGAGTAAAGTGGAAACATTTCTTTTTGTTTCTCTGTAGCAACTGTTTTTTTTATAAAATTTAGGAAATAGCAAGTCAATACTCAATATACTTTATTGCATTCCACAGTGTAGGCTTAGGTGGTAAACATTTATTTGGTAGATGGTGGACCCTGTCGGGCACAGCAAAAGATATTCTAAACACATGTGGACTTTACATTTTAGTCTCATTTTTGACCCCAGAAAATTCCCACGTAAACATAAGTGAAACCGTTGGGAACATTAAAAAAAACAAATTAAGTACTTACATTATATTCATGTTCGTACCAAAAAATATATCTTTGTTTCACACATGACACCTTTAGTGCGTAGGACAAGAAAATGCTATATCAATGGCATAATAGATGATAGCATTGTGCATCGAACAATTACCACAAAGTAAACTTTGCCTTGAGAAAGTAAAAGTGTTTCTATCATACAATAACATTACAATGTCTATTATGAAAGAGCAATCACCCCTTATTTCTTTACCTTCGACTTTTAACAAGTAACTCAACTCTTCTGTTTTGTACGACATCTTCATAAACTACTTACTGCATCCCGCAAGGACTGCAAACTTTTAGTACGCTTATACTTAGTTTCATCCGACTCATAAACAGCGTGACAGACACTCGGAACGTTTAGATTTAGATTAGAGACCGACTGAAGAATTTTATGGCACTCATACCTACCTACCGCTTTCGCGGAGACTCCTGGGTCTATAACTAGAAAACCAAACTACCAAGCTTAGGTCTCAAAAATAACCGACAGACACGTAAGAGCATAATATCGTAACATTATTCAGTTTCCGTGTCTAAAAGCTATCGGTTTACATACTAAAGGTTGTATTTTGATAATACAAAGCCGTATATCGTTAGCCTACTTAAACCCTCAACGCTACCAACGGATGAAAGGGACAGTGTATGCAACTGTTTCCTCGCCATTACAGTAAACGCCAAATGGATACCTGACCATGCATTAAAAGTGGAACAACTTTCAGAGAAATCAAAATAAATTGTCGCTACGCTGGTAGTGTACGGAATTAAATAACAACGAAAGTACTTGCGTAATTTTTAAACAACACAAAACATGTGAAGTTTTTTGTTGATGGCTCTGGGCAGTTTACGAATTCTTTGAGTGCGGAAAAGTAGACTTATCTGTAAGTACTAATATTATAAAGCTGAAGAGTTTGTTTGTTTGAACGTGCTAATCTCAGGAACTACTGGTCCGATTTGAAATTTTTTTTCAGTGTTAGATAGCCCATTTATCGAGGAAGGCTATAGGCTACTTTTTATCCCGGTGAGCCGAGTAGTTCCCATGGGACACGGGTGAAATCACTGGCAGAAGCTAGTAATTAAATAATTATGTACTTATGTAGTTTAGGTAAGTATATTGCATCATTGGCACTGATTACAAAATACAGGATATACAATATCATGGGTTTATTCCCTTATCACTCAGCGGGATGTAACTAGTTCTGTATGTTCGCATGTTGATGTTGTGGTATCATAGTGCAAATTTTCAATTGTTTTGCTATATTTATCGATACACCTTAGATGCTTATTAATTATTATGAACGAAGTTCTCATTGACGAAATCCGAGGGAGGTAGTCCCATATTAGGTAGGTACATCAGCGAAATGAAGGATTGTCTTTTTAGGGTTTCGTACCCAAAGGGTAAAACGGGACCCTATTACTAGGACTCCGTTGTCTGTCTGTCTGTTTTTCTCCACGTTGTATCTCATAAACCTAAAAAAGCTAAGCTAAAGCTAGAAAGCTGAAATTTTCACAAATGATGTATTTCCGTTACTGCTATAACAACAAATACTAAAAATTAAAGAAAAAAAAATATTAAAGGGGGTCCCCGTACAATAAACGTGTGAAACCGCAATTTATAACTTTATTATTCATACATATATTTGTATGAAAAACAAAGTTATAATTTGTGGTTTATAAAAATGATTATATTTTGCAAACGAATTGAATTAAAAAAAGTCATTCATCAAGCAGAGATCATTTATTAAATATTGTTGCACATTGAATAAATTTTCTATTTATAGAAGTTAAATACATTTTAATATATTAAAAACAAAAGTTATTTTGATTGACGATGAACGTAGGTTGAACTATTAAGTAATTTGTGGTTTTAGGTAGGTACCTACTAATGAGCTAGACGACAAAAAATCTAATTAGTCCGTCTTTTAGATTATAAAAAAATATTGCATCCGTACTTTTTTCGTTTTTAATCTAAACAAATAATTACGAAGCTATAGACCGTTGTAATTGCGCGTGACGTCACCCCTATGTAAAATTCGTGCAGACCCAGAACAGGGCAGATTTTAATTTAATTTAAACTTTTATTATCAGGCAACTAAGGCCCATAGATATATACCTTAAACTAACATACATATGTAATATACAGAATCTTGTTAGTAGATATAACTTAAATCTATGTTAGTATCACTACGACACTGTGCGCTCGAGTGGCATAGAGACTCCTGAACTTTAATAGGTACTTACTTACTCATTATCTTTGTTATTGTTCATAGATTTTTAGAAACAAAAAATACGTGTCCAATATTTTGCAATAATCTAAATTATGGACTACATGGATTTGCTTATTTTTTACTCTGTCGTCTACCCTATTGGGACTGGAAAACCAGTAGGTAAGCACCTAATTGTAATTATATAAATACTATAAAAAAAAATTGACAGTTTTAATAAGTTATTAATATTTTACAAATTGCTTGTTTACAATACAATAAGTACCTGTATGTAAACTGGTAACTGGCCTGTCCGGTGCATGGGTGGTGAAAGTGACTATCATTTCTAGTCTGCCTGCATTCTCCCTCACAAAGTTTAAACTATGAGAGTATACTTATTGAAGTGCACTCATCAGTATGCGGTTGAATGATTTATTCGAAATCATTAACAAATGAGTAGGACCTATACAAAGACTATCTTTATGGACCTATATATGTACCTACTTACCTACCTTATTATTTGAAAATTCTGAAATCAAATTAAATTGCCTCAAAATGAGATTTCCTCAAATGCAGTGACTACAAACGGCGTGATGCTCCAGTGGCGTCTCCTTTCTGAATTTCTGCCATCAGGTGATCATTCAAAATTCAATGTTCCCCTGTTGTGAGAACTGAACTCCTTGCGGTTGTTGCCATTTCACATCTGACGGCTGACTCGTTCTGCCTTAGGATCGCTCTCGCCCATGGCAAATCTAAAAAGATTTATAAATGTTATACTTACAAGGAAGTGGGTTACTGACCGTCAGCCGGTCAGTCCTCTCTTTAAGGTCAAACTATAACTGTGAGCTGAATACTTTCGTATGTTTAATTTATTTAACTTACTACCAATGTTTTACGTGTTCAAACAAACTATTAAAATATTTACTAATATTATAAAGCTGAAGAGTTTGTTTGTTTGAACGCGCTAATCTCAGGAACTGCTAGACCGATTTGAAAAATTCTTTTATCTGGGTGCGCCGAGTAGTTTCCACGGGACGCGGGTGAAACCGCTGGCAGAAGCTAGTGTTGGAATAGAATTGCGCGAATTGTGCGTTTCCGCAGATTACTATTTATTTTTAGGTAAGTACAGACGACAGCAGGTCAACGTATACCAATCTGTCAAATTTTACCATTCAAATATTAACCTATCCCCACTGTCATAAGGTTGAAAATCGATTGCAGAAATTTGACAGATTGTAGTAACTTGATGTGCTGTTGTCTGTACATTAAAACTTAATCGAAAATTAATTATTCAAATTACGCACTTACGTAGTTATGTTACATCCAGGCACTAAGACCTTACATTCTCACTATGGGCACTTCAGCGAAAAGGCAGTGGTTTCGTTCAACCCACGCGACAAACTCTTCACTTTTCTCTATCGCTAATTTCATAATCATTTTACAGTGACTCTCTGCATTGTATGGTACAAGATCGCCATTTATCACTCTTTTGTAGATATCATATAATCTATATGATTCCTTAGGTTTTACATCATAAAATTTTCTCCGTACAAGATTTTTATAAACAGATCGACCAGGTTTATTATGTATCGAACGAACACTGTTCGTACTTTTACTGTTTTCTGGTTTCATTATATCATAAAAGGCGTAAAGGCTATCAATGCATAAGAGATCATCACTTGTGAAAGAAACCTTCAATAGATTGAATTGATATTTGAGTAATGGGAAGTGTAATTCGAAGGCATTATGGGCGATCATACACACGGGTTTTTCCTGACAACTGATGAAGGAGTTTATAACATTGCACACATCTTCGTTAAACATGACTTCGTTTTGTAAAATTGGTTTGGTTAATCCACTGCGTAGAACCACTCTTTCGCTCATAACATAATTAAGCCAGAAGCACATTTTAAATTTGTTCAGATTTCGTGGCTCATCCTCGCGTGCTTCGATATGCAATCGTTTTACTGCTATCATACATATTTCTGCAATTTGCACTGCACCATGGTGGTATCGTCCTTTATATCCGTTGGTCTGTATGTCGAAGAATATATAAGTAGCTATTTTACCCATTGTTTAAACTAAGATATGTGAGCTTTTATACTGTATATGGCTCTCTATTAGCTGATGAGCAGGTATGGCACCAAACTTGTTTTACTTTCTGGCTCTGAAATTCTGAAAGTAAGGTTTAAAATGAATAACACGAGCATGCATTTAATTTTTGTGCGCATCCTGCGAAAGATTAATGAATAAAGATTTTGATAAGATTGACCTATGTTAACTTTATTGTCTAAATAAAGATAGGTATTGTTGACGATTGCGCAACACTGCCGAAAGTCTAACTAGGGGTAGAATTGAAAGTGGCTTGCAGTTTGTTGCGCAATATATTGTGAAATGTTATTGTTTGTTTATCATTTCAGATCGAATATTTGTAACACAGGTTGGTATTTGTTTTACGTCGTTTCCGAAAGTCTGTTGATAATGGTATCTAATCAAAACTCTGTCACAATATTTATTTCATAATTATTTTTGGCAGGATAAAAATAAAGTTTTCCTTATTGCGAAATATCCACGTAATAAAATTTTGGGTTTATTGCTTAAAATGCCTGAAAGTTATAATAACTGTCTTAGGTTCAATCCCAAACTAAAAAGATAATTTAATAAAAAAAATCTGGATGATATTTTATATTTAGATTAGTAAAAATCAGTTTAGATATGTTTCTCCGTAAGTGAATTTTGTAAATTCTTTTGAGGAAAATAAAGTTCTTAAACCACAAAAAAAAGTAAGCTGATACAAGCAGTCCTTCCTACGAAAATCGTGAAAAATGTTGACTATTAAAATTGTTTACCAGCAAGTTTCGTAGATATTACACAAGATGATACAACACAACACCACAGTTCAAACTAATACAACACACTGATTCAACTTATCAACGGTTTGCTCGTATAGCAAGAATGATGAATGAGTAACAATAACAAAGTTTTTGCGCCAAAACCCAATTCGATCGTCCCCCCACCAAGCCGACCGGTGTCAATGCCAAGGTCACGCAACACCAGTAGGTAAACTAAAGGAAGCCTGATAATAGAAAATTTATCAGAACTTTAAGATAGAAATAGAATCCTACAAAAAATGTTAAATGTGGCCAAGATCTCATGTAGAGCCGAATTTCTAACCCTAAATCTATAACGTGAAATACGTTTACTTATTATATCATGCTAGCTTATGTTAGTGGCTTCGCCCGCGTAAAACTTAAAATCCCTTTTCTTTTCGTTCCTGTGGGAATTTCGGGAAATCCTTTCTTATCTCGCGGGAGAGTCTGTGTAAAATTTTAGTTCATGGGTTTGGGCCCTGCGTTGATGAGCCAGTCAGGACTTTGATTTTTATATGAATGGATTATGTACTTTATTTTACTTATGAAACTGGCATCCCTCTTTAAGTGAGATCCCTTAAAGTCTCAGTTATCCAGGTTTCACTGTAGGTACCTATAAGTAGCGAACGCACGAACAGAGTTTAAAACACTGGTTCTCAGCTGCATCCGGTTATACTGGAAGCTGAAAATAGTTGGGAAAAGGCTAGGCAGATGATGATGCACGGACAGAGTTTATAAACTTAACTTTACACCCTAATCAAAATGCATCGCCTGACCATTTTGTTACTATAAAAGCTATTGTATACAGAAAAGTGTTATATTGAATACGTTTTTAATTTCAAGCCTGTATGACAAATAATTTAATAGGAGATAGACAGGAGGTGTACAAAGTCGTGTTAAATATTATTTTTAACCACCTAATTTGAAGAGAATGTAAAAAATAATGTTTCCATATTTATTACTTGCAGTTTCTAAAGTGGATGGCGATCTCGCATCGATGATAGATTTCCGTTACTTTCGATGCGTTATGAAGCGAGAGTGGAAATGTCCGGACAGCGAGATTAACTTTTTCATGTATACCCCGTAAGTACCTAATTAAAATACCTGCTGCATGTATAAAATATTTTACCTTTTATTTTTGTGGCCTGCAGGTTCAATCATTTGGCCAGCCCTAGTAACGGAGTTTTCTCAAATCCGTCTGACCTGCTCTGACTTTGTTGTAACAACATGGCAAAGCTAGTGGCACTTTCGTGGTCCGTGCGGGAGGGCATTAGATATGGCTGACGTGCCATCCCAGGTACGGAGCTGTGAATCCACCAAATTTCGGACTCCGAACTTAGAGCTGCTATTTGAAAAACTCACCTATTAAGACGTAGTTATACTAATACATACGCAATTAAATGAAATAAAAAAGCGTTTATTCACAAAATACATTTCCATTCAAACATTTTACTTCTGCCAAATTGCATAACAGGTACATACCAAACTATTACTACTATTAGTGATGCTTATTACCACTTATTTTTCACGTTTCCAGAGAACACCCCCACAAGCATTTCGTGGACCCTCGACATCCTAAACTCCTTCGCGATTACGGTTGGAAGAAGACGAGAAAGAACGTGCTGATCATCCATGGCTTCAATGGCACCTACTCTAAAACACCAATGACATTTATCCGAGATGGTAAGATTCATTCTAATAGTCTTACATTTTAGTACTACTACTTAATATGACAAATCTGAAGAGTCTGTTTGCTTAAAATCTCAGGTATTAAAAAGGTCTGGTTACAGGAAAATTATTTTGTCACTAGCTTCTGCCAGCGGTTTCACCCGCGTCCCGAGGGAACTACTCCACGCACCCGGATAAAAAGCCTATAGCCTTCCTCGATAAATGAGCTACCTAACACTGAAATAATTTTTCAAATCAGATCAGTAGTTCCTGAGATTAGCGCGTTCAAACAAACAAACAAACTCTTCAGCTTTGTAGTGTAGTATAGATTAGACTGTCTATTTTTCGAGGCTATTTTAAGGCTACTTTATACTCGGATGCATGAAGAAGTTTCAGAAGTAAAGTAAGTGATGAAAAGTTCTGAAGTGCAAGTTACAGAGAATTTCTTGATGCAACACTAGAACTGGGGTTGAATAAGTGATTCATGAATAAACCGTAACTGGATTCAGATTTCATCAGTGCTTAAAAACAGGACAAAGCTATTTCTTGCTTGAGAGCTACGAATATATTCAAAATATATGTGTTTATTATGTACTAGCTTCTGCCAGCGACTTCGTTCGCGAATCATGTCACTTATGCCAGCGACAGTGCCTTTTCCCAACATATCCCTTCACTGCTCTGCTCCTATTGATTGTAGCATGATGAAAAGTATACTATAACCATCTCGGGAGTATGAATAATAATTATACCAAGTTTCGTTAAAATCCGTCAAGTAGTTTTTGTTTCTATAACGGTTATACAGACAGACAAACAGACAGACAAAAATTCTACTGATTGCATTTTTGGCATCAGTATCGGTCCCTAATCACCCCCTGATAGTTATTTTGGAAATATATTTCATGTACAGAATTGACCTCTCTACAGATTTATTATAAGTACAGATAGAAGATTTGTTTATAATCTATCTATAGAAATGCAGTTATATTACACATTCGAAATCTCGCTTAACAGTTTGTTATTAACTAAACAGTTAAGATGAATGATTTCATCTGCAGTTATCTGAATATATAATTAGTTATTTCAGTTCGCAGACAAAAAACGAATAAAATTGTCTGGAAAGTGAAAGTAATGGCCAGATGCTAGTCTGGAAACATTACAAAATAGAAGGTACCCAGATAGTCTAAACATCTGGAGCCTGAGAAAAGACATAAGCTACCTATGCGATAATTAGTTCCCTCGGGAATGGCTGAATGCCTACAGCTGGTGGAATATTACTGGTAGAAAAAAGTATCAAAATGAACTTAGTAAGCTAGACCACAGCTACCTTGTTTTTTCTTCCTCCGCATGGGGAGAGGCGGGGGGCGTGCCGGAGTCTTACCGGCTAAAACCGCCCCGGTGTCTCTCCTCGTACGTGCGCGCGGGGCCGCGGGAATCCAGATTCTTCCGCAGGCGCTATTACCTATATCAAGAAAGATTCTTAAGCCTTAATACGTTTATAATTATAATAGTTTTTGAAAATTCTCTCTTGCCAAATTATAAGAGAGTGATGTTTATCCTCTTTCTTATATCTCTTCAGTTCGTAATTAAGAATGGGTTTCTCAAAATATGTTGTAACCATCGATGGTTGTAACCATGACTTAATTTGGGTCATACATTTACATTGTCTGAAGTGTTGTTTATTTGTTCACAGCATATCTATCTCGGAGAGACTACAATGTATTCATGGTAGACTGGTCGGTGCTGACAAGGTTTCCTTGCTACCTTTCTGCGTTGTCCAATATGAAGTAAGCCATTACCAAATATTTGCGCTTTCATCAGATATTTACACAGATGCAGTCGTTGCTATACTTAATTACATGATTTATTCAAAAGTATATGTTGGTAGCTTATATGGCCTATCTTTTCAGCAATATGGTTTCATACAAATTCCTTTGAAAAAGCTACTTCAATAATGTTAAACTGATGAATGATGATCGTCACTTTTCTAATAGCTTTATAAGAAGGACTTAGTTAGATATTTTCGTTGACCTATTTCATCCGATCAATTTGAAGATTATGGAACACCTAACGATATTCTTTCTTCTGTAAATAAAATTCATGCATTTGTTTTTCTAGAAAGGCAGCGCAATGTACAGCACAACTATACTCAGCGATCACGCAAGCCGGAGCGCTGGCTAAGATGATCACATGTGTGGGACACTCCTTAGGAGCCCACATATGTGGCATGATCTCCAACCATCTCACCGAGAAGCAGTACAAAATAGTTGGTGAGTTATTTACAGAGAAAATGCAAAGAAAATAATAATATAATATATATCGGGACACCTTTTCACACACGGTCGGTTAGCCCCATGGTAAGCTATTAATTAGCTTGTGTTATGGGTGCTAACACAACTGATAAACTACATATAATTACGTATATATTTTTATAAATAGATACATATTATAACACCCAGACCACAGCCAACAAACATGCTCATCACACAAATGTTGACCGTTCCGGGAATCGAACCCGGGACCATCAGTTCGGCAGTCCGGCATGGTAACCATTGCGCCAATGAAGTCGTCGTAAAATCTATAAACTATCCTTTTAAATTAGCAATTTGCTATAAGTTGCAGCTTAGACCTGCAATGAATCCTTACTATTTACTATAATATTATAAATCGGAAAGTGAGTTTGTTTGTTTGTTCCGCTTTCACGCCGTAACTACTGGACCGATTGCTTTGAAATTTTGCAGACGTAAAGTTAGAAGTCCGGATTAAATAATAGGGTACTTTTTATCCCGAAAAAAATAGATATTCCCGGGGGAAAACAAAAATATTGTTTGCTTGATGGATGGATTGTAGATGGCGCTGTGTGTCGAACCGAATTCCACGCGGGCGAAGCCGCGGGCGGAAAGCTAGTTAGACATAAAGGGGTTGAAAGCATTTCTGCGTTTTCTTCGGGCCTGAGTTATTTAATCAATTATTCTTTAATATCTACGGTTTACCACGAAATTAAACACTGATATTTTTTCTTGCTTTTTGCAATTAATATTTATTCTTTATATTGCAACACTGAAATACAGCGATTAAATATACATTTTAATTTTAGGCATCAGTATAAAAATAGTTTTTAATCAATGTAACATTATAGGTATTCTTACAGTATTAAATAAACAAACAATAACAAAGTTTACAGTTGTGGTTGATGCGGAAGAGACAGAGTCACTGTCTTTACTTCCAAATATTGGTTGATGCCATCTTCGCCCCTGAAACAGAAAATATATATTTGAAGTGTTGAATCCCTACTAATATTATAAATGCGACACTGACTGTCTTTCTGTTATGCTTTCACACCTAAACCAGTGAGCCGATTTTGATGAAATTTGGTACAGAGATAGAATAGACCCTGAGGAACAACATAGGCTACGGGACTTTTAGCTGGGTACGGGAGATAGTTCCCTCGGGAAGCGGGCGAAGCCGCTGGTAGAAGCTAGTAATAAATTATTCAATCAAAGTCCTGATTTTGTGATCAGTCCGAATAGCAGATAACTTTAAGAGGTAATAAAAAATGCGGTACGTATATCTTCGGCAGGATAAAAAAAATCACTAGAATACTAGAAATTTTCTTTGAANCTTTTAGCTGGGTACGGGAGATAGTTCCCTCGGGAAGCGGGCGAAGCCGCTGGTAGAAGCTAGTAATAAATTATTCAATCAAAGTCCTGATTTTGTGATCAGTCCGAATAGCAGATAACTTTAAGAGGTAATAAAAAATGCGGTACGTATATCTTCGGCAGGATAAAAAAAATCACTAGAATACTAGAAATTTTCTTTGAAAAACTGAAGGTATAATAAAACTTAAAGAATTAAATGGTACTTACAATTCTCTACCGATACCAGAATCCTTGTAACCCCCAAACGGAGTTTGACTTGTGGTGTGGTCGTATGTATTGACCCTGAAACATTTAGAAACCATTATGGTTATCTATACTTATTATAAAACAAATTCCCCGGCCGCGTCTGTCTGTCTGTCTGTCTGTCTGTC
>NWSH02000008.1:5864366-5880901 GCA_002382865.2 Heliothis virescens
AAAAAAAACTTTTTAAGAAAAAGCTTTTATTTAAACGCTCTAAAAAGAAGAAAATAAAATTTTGTCAATAATAAAAGCTTGTCGCGAGGTTTACATATCTATCAATATCATAATAGTTTGTGGTAAATCGAGCGACAAGCTTTTATTATTGACAAAATTTTATTTTCTTCTTTTTAGAGCGTTTAAATAAAAGCTTTTTCTTAAAAAGATTTTTTTATTATTTTTACATATTTTTAGAGTTCTGTTATTGTAATTGAAATAAAATAAAAACATTGTATGCCTTATATAAATAAATCATAATCACATTCGCTATCGAAATTTCGTTTTCTTTCTCTAGTGGTCTGTTTTCCTAAATATCCAGTAACTGTATTGCCTATGTCGACAAAGGTGTACATTTCCTAAGTTTAAATAAACGGGAACATGAATGGAAAGGATCGGAAGATATAAAAATATAACACTATAAAAGAAACATAAAGACACGTGTTTAAGTAAAAACGTGTTAAAGTAAGTTTAAGTTAAAATTTTGCATGGAAAATATTCTAAAGTACGTGTTGAACGTGTGTTTATCTTTTTTGTAGCCTGAAAGTCTGCTCAATAACTCTAAATTGCACTGTCGAAGTTTTTCGAGTAAAATTTGATCTGAAGTTTCTGGCCTCCGCTGCCTCCTCAGATAGTTAGCTGAATTCTGCCAGAATTGCATGTCTGATGACCGTATGATCATGCATATTAAAATATTAAACAATTCTTTTTTGAGTAACTTTTGTATACTAATTGAAAATCAATAAAAAATATATATGTCATAATTAATTGAAAAATTAACTAAATTTGTTTTTGCGTTCCCTGCGAAACAAAAAAGTGCATATCTTTTAAAAGTGCAAACTTGTGCAACTTTTGTTTTCATATTCTGAATAACCAATAATAGTACTTCATTTGTGTATCACAATGAATGCCCTACTTTGCCCTACTTTTGATATAAACCTTTTTGAATTTCAAGAAATCGTAGAAAAAGTCAAGTTTGTTATATAAACGTTTTACGTGTATAANTGTATCACAATGAATGCCCTACTTTGCCCTACTTTTGATATAAACCTTTTTGAATTTCAAGAAATCGTAGAAAAAGTCAAGTTTGTTATATAAACGTTTTACGTATATATAATTTATTAAATATACAAGTTTTAAACCATTTACTAGTAAAATTAAATACTACTTACTATTAACGACAGTATTCAATACAAAAATATATATGTTTACTAACAAAAATTAAAAAAGAAACGATAGGAAAGTTCACCGAAATTTTCCAACAAAACGTACGCTACAAATCACTTCACAGAAAAGACAACTTTGCGCCTCGATATCTCAGTAATTTAACTCCTCAGTTGAAAAATAAGGGTAGTTTCTAATAGAGAATTTATCAGGCTATCGAATTATATTACTTAAATTGTAAGCAGATGAAATTTGCATTTTGCATTTATGGGCATGCGCCTCCATACAAGCATCCCATAGTGCAGCGGTAAAAATATCCTTAGATCTATGTACGTTCTTCACATTTAAATGAACCTAGCTTTGCATTTGTCATGCAAATATGTATCTATTACAAACAGTAAATAATTAGCTGTGTTCTTTTATCGAGTTAGGTATTTTGCTAAAGAGATACATAACAATGCTATACGGACTCACAAAGTAATCAAGTATATGCATAAGGAAGGGCATTTATTAGGGTGAAATTCCACCAAAATGTTTCACACAAATTGGTAGGCTAACATTTGTGCGCGAACTGCATACAGCTCACTTTTGTTTCACTAAAAGGGTGTGTTGGGTTCAATTGTTTCTGTTTGCTTAGCTGAAACAATTGTGCTGCACACTGTGTGTCACAGTGCCACACTCCGGTGGAATTTCCCCATAAGGTACGCACTTTTATAGACGTCATATTCTCCTTAACAGTGACATCGAATTTTATCCACACGTCATCATACGTGTATGCTACTACATTGGCACAATAACTGCGTCTTGGAGCTTTACATGTTTCATATCGTCCCAATTTTAAATCGAATTCTCCCTGAAAATTAAATGTAAAGCATTAAATCATCCTTATAAATGACTAGCCTCAGCCGATTTCACCCGCGTCCCGTGGGAACTACTGCGCACACCCGAATAAAAAGTAGCCTATAAACTTCCATAGTAAGCTAATGGTCTAATTAGAAAATCTTTCATTGTTAAATAGCCCACTTATTGAAGAAGGCCACAGGCCGCTTGTTATCCGGGTGCGGATGTAGGTCCCTTTGAACGCGGGTGAAACCACGGGGAATAGCTTGTAAAATATGTGAATAGTAAAAAGTAAGGCGGTACTCACATACTCTAAGAAAGAAGTTGGTACGATCAATAAACAAAATAACATTAAAAACATATAATCAAACATGATGGATATTCTCCATAAAAACAAATATAAAAATGTCGCTTAACTCAAGTAGAGCTCGTTTATAATCTGTAGGATTTAGATAGATAGTTTCATGGTTTGTTGAACAAAATAATCAAAGCATAACAAATAGGTACCTATATTTAGTACCTTGGTAAGTACCTTGGTGAGCGTTTATTTCTAAACCAGCTCTTCTCCGTGGTTTTGCCCACGTTAAATGAGGTAATGGGAAAGACAATTTATAGGTATTTGTTCATCTTTATGATATTTCATATCCTTATATCCTTGCGTATTTCGGACACGTTGTAAGGAAAAACGACGAAAATCTGGAGAGACTCATCATAGTCGGCAATACAGAGGGCAAACGTACACGAGACCGATCACCAACACGATGAGTAGACCAGATCAAAGAATCGTCTACCACCAGGTTCCATCAACTCGTTCATGATGCGATGGACAGAAACCGATGGAGGCAAATAATTCGCTCCAAATGCACACCCAATGATGACCACGATCCTCAGTCATGAGGGGCCGACTACAGAGAGAGAGATGATATTTCAGGAATTTTACTAACTGAACAGGTCCAATAACATTTGAAAGCAGAGTAAAATAAAACAACCGTTTTAAAAAAATAATTGATAATTTTTCATTTACACAAATACATCAATAACAGACATTAAACATTATGATTGGAATACAAAATAAGTCGTTTTAATTTCTCAATTCTTGTGGCATTATCAGTTCTTTGGCTTACAGCAGAGGTTTCTTGGGGAGGCTGAAGGAAACTGTCTTGTTCTCCAAGTATTGCTGGATACCTTCCTCACCCCTGAAATATATATTTGAGCCATTAAAATCATCATTATCATCATCTCAGTTGTCGGATGTCTCCAACTGAACATAGGTCATTGATTTACAAAAGATCAGTTGCAAGTTCGTTTTGGCAATACTGAGGTTACGCATACAAAGATGGTATGCATGTATATTTACACTCACAAGTATGGTACACCCGCTTTCATTAGATAAACCATCTATAGGGTGAATCTCCAGAAAATATAATTTTTGCATTAAATCATTATCCTCAGCAATAGTTTTTCCAAAAATATTTTGATGAGATTCACCCTACGACAGAATTCTAGCGTCATTGTTTTTAATTGCAAAAGATAGTACCTTAAATGAAGCTAAGTTTGGGACAGGCCTGAAGTATGGGCAAAATTTTTGACAGATGACATTGCAGCAATTTCTTTTATGTTAGTATACATTTTTGAAAATTATGGTGTTAAGATTACTTACATTTCTCGTCCGATTCCGGATTCCTTGAAACCACCGAAGGGAGTTTGGGGAGTCACGTGTTCGTATGTGTTGACCCTAAAATTATAGAAAAATATTAAAGCATTGAATATCTATCAAGTTTTACTGAAAACGTCCTGATCTTAACGTAAAAAGTACGGCGTGTGCACAATGAGCAACATCGATGAACAAAAAAACTAGAACAGCTTAAGTTTTTGTTACTAAGAAAAGAATACCATTTTTTTCGAGAACACAATTCTGTTTTTTTTTTAATAAGCAGTACTGCTCATGAAGTCTAAAGATAATATTGTATTAGTCACTTCTATTTTTAACACTAAAACTGAACTTTAGACTCAATTTTTAACGTTTTATTATACAAACGCACATCATTTACAAGTGATTGAATTTTAATCAGCCTTTTTATTGAAAAGTAGTATATTACATCTTATAGAGCTCATTGTGTAGAAATGGGTTAAGTCCAACAACGAGCAAACAGAGTGGCAGTAGTTTAAATGAATAATTAATTTCATTCCAACTAGATACAGGGGGGTGATTCTCTAACGCAAAACATCTTTACAACCAAGAAATCCNTACATGTTTCATATCGTCCCAATTTTAAATCGAATTCTCCCTGAAAATTAAATGTAAAGCATTAAATCATCCTTATAAATGACTAGCCTCAGCCGATTTCACCCGCGTCCCGTGGGAACTACTGCGCACACCCGAATAAAAAGTAGCCTATAAACTTCCATAGTAAGCTAATGGTCTAATTAGAAAATCTTTCATTGTTAAATAGCCCACTTATTGAAGAAGGCCACAGGCCGCTTGTTATCCGGGTGCGGATGTAGGTCCCTTTGAACGCGGGTGAAACCACGGGGAATAGCTTGTAAAATATGTGAATAGTAAAAAGTAAGGCGGTACTCACATACTCTAAGAAAGAAGTTGGTACGATCAATAAACAAAATAACATTAAAAACATATAATCAAACATGATGGATATTCTCCATAAAAACAAATATAAAAATGTCGCTTAACTCAAGTAGAGCTCGTTTATAATCTGTAGGATTTAGATAGATAGTTTCATGGTTTGTTGAACAAAATAATCAAAGCATAACAAATAGGTACCTATATTTAGTACCTTGGTAAGTACCTTGGTGAGCGTTTATTTCTAAACCAGCTCTTCTCCGTGGTTTTGCCCACGTTAAATGAGGTAATGGGAAAGACAATTTATAGGTATTTGTTCATCTTTATGATATTTCATATCCTTATATCCTTGCGTATTTCGGACACGTTGTAAGGAAAAACGACGAAAATCTGGAGAGACTCATCATAGTCGGCAATACAGAGGGCAAACGTACACGAGACCGATCACCAACACGATGAGTAGACCAGATCAAAGAATCGTCTACCACCAGGTTCCATCAACTCGTTCATGATGCGATGGACAGAAACCGATGGAGGCAAATAATTCGCTCCAAATGCACACCCAATGATGACCACGATCCTCAGTCATGAGGGGCCGACTACAGAGAGAGAGATGATATTTCAGGAATTTTACTAACTGAACAGGTCCAATAACATTTGAAAGCAGAGTAAAATAAAACAACCGTTTTAAAAAAATAATTGATAATTTTTCATTTACACAAATACATCAATAACAGACATTAAACATTATGATTGGAATACAAAATAAGTCGTTTTAATTTCTCAATTCTTGTGGCATTATCAGTTCTTTGGCTTACAGCAGAGGTTTCTTGGGGAGGCTGAAGGAAACTGTCTTGTTCTCCAAGTATTGCTGGATACCTTCCTCACCCCTGAAATATATATTTGAGCCATTAAAATCATCATTATCATCATCTCAGTTGTCGGATGTCTCCAACTGAACATAGGTCATTGATTTACAAAAGATCAGTTGCAAGTTCGTTTTGGCAATACTGAGGTTACGCATACAAAGATGGTATGCATGTATATTTACACTCACAAGTATGGTACACCCGCTTTCATTAGATAAACCATCTATAGGGTGAATCTCCAGAAAATATAATTTTTGCATTAAATCATTATCCTCAGCAATAGTTTTTCCAAAAATATTTTGATGAGATTCACCCTACGACAGAATTCTAGCGTCATTGTTTTTAATTGCAAAAGATAGTACCTTAAATGAAGCTAAGTTTGGGACAGGCCTGAAGTATGGGCAAAATTTTTGACAGATGACATTGCAGCAATTTCTTTTATGTTAGTATACATTTTTGAAAATTATGGTGTTAAGATTACTTACATTTCTCGTCCGATTCCGGATTCCTTGAAACCACCGAAGGGAGTTTGGGGAGTCACGTGTTCGTATGTGTTGACCCTAAAATTATAGAAAAATATTAAAGCATTGAATATCTATCAAGTTTTACTGAAAACGTCCTGATCTTAACGTAAAAAGTACGGCGTGTGCACAATGAGCAACATCGATGAACAAAAAAACTAGAACAGCTTAAGTTTTTGTTACTAAGAAAAGAATACCATTTTTTTCGAGAACACAATTCTGTTTTTTTTTTAATAAGCAGTACTGCTCATGAAGTCTAAAGATAATATTGTATTAGTCACTTCTATTTTTAACACTAAAACTGAACTTTAGACTCAATTTTTAACGTTTTATTATACAAACGCACATCATTTACAAGTGATTGAATTTTAATCAGCCTTTTTATTGAAAAGTAGTATATTACATCTTATAGAGCTCATTGTGTAGAAATGGGTTAAGTCCAACAACGAGCAAACAGAGTGGCAGTAGTTTAAATGAATAATTAATTTCATTCCAACTAGATACAGGGGGGTGATTCTCTAACGCAAAACATCTTTACAACCAAGAAATCCTCCTTGCAACATCTATAAGTGCGCGATCGCAGCGCTTCAACGATGTTGACGGCGCGACATAGAACTAAAATATGGTTCCAAATGTATGAAAATTCATCCTCGCCTTCGACGACAACGACGACTTCGCCTTCGATTTTGAAAAGCTTGTCATTTGTGAGGTCGTCGTTGTTGTCATCTATGATGTGTCAGTTAGAGAATCGCATGGCAGCTAAGCATCAGTGCTATACTCTGACCAACTGCCTATCTGACCACTTCAACGGAGTTATCGTAGCAACAAGATATAGATTCAATGAATACGTACCACAAGGAACCAGCGCGCACATGCCTAATGAATGCCAAGGCGGTGGTGACATCGTTGGTGATAACACCAGCACCCAAGCCGTAGTTGGAGTCGTTAGCGCGGTCAACCACTTCTTCGAAGGTCTCGAACTTGAGGATGCTCTGGACGGGCCCGAAGATCTGTGAACAAATAAAACAGAAATTATAGAATAGGTAATAGAAAAGAATTTGTACGTAGCATATTATTTAAAAAAAAACAACCTTGAACTAAGCCCATAAAGTACAAAAACTGACAAACGTTTAAACCGGATTTAGAGCAAATGTTAACACTCAAAATATTCTACGCGTGCTATTCACCAAAAAAGGTACAATGCTTTTAAATCAAAAAAGAGACTTGCCATGCAAATTTGAACTTTCTGCTATACACAATACAACTCACCTCCTCCCTAGCAATCTTCATGTCATCCTTGACATCAGCGAAGACAGTTGGCTGGACGAAGAAGCCAACGTTTCCTTGGCGGGCGCCTCCAGCGACGCAGCGGGCACCACCCTTCTTACCAGCTTCGATGTAACCCATCACCTTGTTGAACATCTCTGTGTCAATCTAGAAATAAATGATTTTGATTATTGTCGTGCATCACAGTAACATTGTCACTATTTCTAATATTTTTTTGACCAATTTTTTCATTCACAGTTTCATTGCTTTAGGTCTTCTTCAGTACCCTTGTTATCAATTCAAAAATATCTAGTTGTTTCAGTGCACGATTTGTTATTAAAACATTAGTATAATACTTTACTTTGGGTAAGGCTACTGAACTAGATTAACTGTCAAATATTTTTAACGCTACGTATTAGCTTCACTATGATTAGCACTTTAATCTATAGTAACTTTTCATATTATCTGAACATTTGGACAAACCTGGGGTCCCTGTTCGACATCTGTGTAGGGGTTTCCAACAGTCCTCTTCTTGGCGATTTCAGCGGCCTTGGCGACAAACTTGTCGTAGATGCCCGACTGGACGTAGGTCCTGGTGCCGGCGACGCAGCACTGACCAGCGTTGGAGAACGCTGCCCTGTGTGCGATTTCTGCTGCCTTCTCGACTGTAGAGAAAAAAAGAATCAATTCTGGTGAGTATATTTCGTGTTTTTTTTTACAGTGCAATACAAAAACAGTGGGTTTATGTACTTTAACAACTGAACATAAACCAAAATTAAAACCATAAAGATTATTGTAAAGAGTTCACTGAATAAAGTAAAAAAAAATATATAGTTATAACAAGAACAGTAGAACATAAGTCCAATATTACAGATGTTTGTAATAAATATGGCTCTTTGACTTTAAACGGAGCGAGTTAAGTGGCATAACAACGGTGCTGTCTTCATTAGCGATAAACGAACATCCATTTATATCCTCAATTTACTCTTCACAAACAATTGAACGATTTATCTCAAGTACTTACACTCAAGTGGTTTGGAGAATTATTATTATAGGATTGGTTATTTTACTTGTTTTCTTCACATGTTACACAACTACATGTAACTTGCACTTCAGTTCACAAGTATTAGCGAAAAACAAACAAAAGCAAACAAACTACGGAAATAGATAGGTAGGTGATAATTTGATTAACATAATATCAGTCAGACCGTTTAATATCTAAGTAGTGCGCAATTCTTTAAAGAAAACAAGAGGCATTTGGTGAGTAATACAGCCTAATCTTATGTTTTGCGGCTTCATGAGTAGGTACCCAAAAGAAATAAACTAGCAAAAAACGAGGGCAAGTCTCATGTAAAGTATCGATTTGAATATTGCTTGTGATAAATCGGTGTCCAATATTATGATATTTACATAAAACATCTGTGATTTTTTTATATTTTTGATTTTGTTTGGTAAAATCGATAAAGAATATAATTAATTACCATCAGCATCGTTGAAGACCACCAGGGCACTCTTGCCTCCAAGTTCAAGAGTAACTCGCTTAAGGTTGACAGCGGATGCTGCGCTCATTATCAACCTGCCCACCTGTTAAAGAAAAAAACATTCCTATATGAATCACTATCGAAGCACGTTATCTGCATTGCAAATATACTACCCTTTCAAGTAGGAATACTAATGGAAATAAACGTGCTTAGGTGTTGAAGAATTAAGTGGATGGTAATTAATTTTAATGCAATAGTAAACAATGGATATCCCACCCAAATGTTACTTAGGTATATTCTTATCTAGCATACCGGTGTACATAATATTATGTAATACATAATCTTATCTCCATATAACACGAGATTGAAGTATTTTATCTGTTTCATGTCCAATTATGTCATATCATCTTTATTATTGTTTGCTGTGCCTAAGATTTCAAAAGTGGTATATTTTTATTGCGGATAATGGAAGAAAGTTGGCGTTTAAATTATTATTCCAATTTGGAGCAGCCTGTATTTATTGCTTGGTAATTGATTTTTAAGAATAAGCTTATGCACTCTTCTAACTGATATGCTTCCAGTCTTATCGAGATTATGTACCTGATCATTATTTAATTTTTATCTCATAAAACCGATAGCAAGTAAGCACAGCGATAACACATATTTTTTTTAATCTTCACATCTTTGAATGGGTTTTCCGTAAATCGTTTGTTTATGTTTTTATCAATAACCCTCTTTCATGGACAGCCGGTATGTTGGCTAAGTAACAGTGCTTCATGTCTCGAAAGGTACGTGAAATTTATGGGTCCCGGCTGTCATTTGAACATCCGTCAGAAGCCAAACAGTCTGACAACTAGTCTTACAAAGGGGTATCAGGTTGCCCAAGTAACTGGCTTGAGGAGTTCAGATAGGCAGTCGCTCCATGTAAAACACCGGTGTTTAGCTGCATCCAGCGAGACTGGAAGCCGAACTCAACATTGTTCGAAAAAGGCTAGTTAGATGATGATGGGAACAGCCGGGTAAAAAAAGATATGGGTTTTACCTCAGTGGAGCCTGTGAATGCAACTTTGTCGACATCGGGGTGGTGGGTGAGGGCGTGTCCAGCTGTGGGACCGTAGCCAGGGACTACGTTGAGGACTCCAGCAGGGAAGCCAGCTTCCTTGACCAGGGCAGCCAAAGCCAAGGCTGTGAGAGGAGTCTGTTCGGCGGGCTTGACCACTACGGTGCAACCTAAAGAGAAGACGTTTTGTGATTATCTTTATGTAATTTTTGCATAGAACAAGAAATTCTTTGATTTTTCTCGAGTGTCCTCTTGAAATGTAATGTTAGAAAGTTGAGAAATGGCTTTTAGATTGTTCGCCTCTTCGGACATAGTTTTTAGTCTATTGTAATGTTGGAATCTATTATACGAAATGTTAATCAAAACAGCTGCACAAATAGAACATTGTTAGAAAAGATTTGAGAATATTTTTTACTCTATCTCGTAGCTACACGGACTAAAAAACTAATCTTACCGGCAGCAAAAGCAGGGGCGATTTTCCATACGAACATGGGGATTGGGTAGTTCCATGGCAGAATTTGGCCGCACACACCCACGGGCTCCTTCAAGGTGAAGGTCAAGACGTCACCGTCTGAAATATAATTCTTTGTTAAATAAACGCCAGCGTTCAAGGTCAGGTTCGGCAAAAAATGTTGTCCATTATACCAATTTGAATACTTGGCGTGTTTTCTGTAGCTGTTGACGTAAACTTTATATTTGAAGGGTTTCATAAAATTGGGGTTGTTTCCAAGAGTCCATTTACCAAGGCGAACCACGCATGCTTGCGGGTTTTTTAAGCTCTCCGATAATATTATTATCGTTACATGGCGACACCCCTTTAAAGTTCTTACGAGTCTTATTATTCACGAATAGGGTTGAAGACATAGTGAAAACAGACAGCATGAGATTTTTTTACAATGCTATTCATCCTTTGCATAGCGACTTTCGTTTATAATTTAAAGACACCTAGATAAAACAGAATGATAGCAGAATTAATGCTTTGTCTACAAATGTGTATCACAAAGTCCTAAGTACTCTAATCGGACATGTTAAGATATCGTGATTTTAAGTTCCTAAAATAAGATAATGTATCATGTCATGTCATCAATAGCGCGATAAAATTGCGGACATTATATCTGTCTAGGAATGTTTCATTCCACTTAACTAGACCCATATTTTCTATTTACAGCCTTTTTCTGGTTTCCTGACTGAATGACTGGCTACACACTAGTCTACTCATCAATAAAATATTTTTGGGTTAGTTTTAGTATAATTTCAAATTTATACATTGACTTATCCTCTTATTTTATGTGGTACTCTAATGTACTTCCAAATTTCGAATCGTACCTGCGGGAATAGTGTTGCCAAGGATTTTGTCGGCCTTTCCAGCGTAGTATCTGATAATGTTGGCAGCCCACTGTACTTCCCCTTCAGCCTGTTTGACGGGCTTGCCATTGTCCAAGGTTTCCAGTTGTCCCAGGTACACAGCGTCCCTGTCGATGAGGTCAGCCAGTTTGAGGAGCAGGCGACCTCTTTGGGAGGCGTCCAGGGTGCGCCATTCGGAGTAGCGGTGGAAAGCCTTCTTAGCTGCAGCTACAGCCAAGTCAATGTCAGCCTACGAATAATAATTTATTTATTTAAAATTACAGGTCCACCGTAGTAATAATTTTATCAGGAATTGTGATTATGATATAATCTTAATTAGGTGTTTGACATAAATTCATTTCCCTCATTAAGTGATGAAAGCACGAGTAAACAGCGAGTTAATGTCTTTAAATTATTGTAATTCTTTTTCTCAAGTCTAATTTAATATTTATTTTAACTACTACCTCAAATGGTGGTCCTGTTTAACTAAGTATTTCGTAGATTAATTAGGAAACAGGTCTTATAGTCTCGAAAAACATTCTTACCTTGTCACCTTCAGCCACTTGTGTGATGACGGACTCATCCTGAGGGTTGATGGTGGGGAAGGTCTTCTTGCTGACCGCATCCACCCACTCGTTGTTGATGAACAACTAAACCGAAGAAGTACTAATTTAGAACGACATGTGAATGATTTTACATTTAACTTCTTCTTCTTATGGAATGAGCTGCAGGTATATGGTGTCAGAGTCTTCTCAAATCTGCCTGATAACTTATGACGTGGAATAATAACAACTCATGAGTAGTATTCAGGGCTTCTGACTTTATGTGACGTCTCAGGCACGGGAGTGTAACACCGCCAACTTCTGACTAGACTCTGGACAGATCAATAAATTTCTAAAATCCACGATGTAATTTTACCCAACCCATGAATCGAACCTGAAACCCCGTGAACGTCAGTCCCGCCAGTCGTGCGGGCACTGAAACCAATGGGTACGTAATCTGAGACTAATAGATCTCAGGTATCTGAATATATAGGAACCTTTAAAACCTTTAAAACTCGGAATGTCAAGTAAAAAGAAGAAATACGTAAAAAAACTTTAACTAGCGTAAAATATATGATACTATAACTTTATATCTACCATTCTACCACATAATTCTTTTACACAGGAAAATAAACTTACTGGATAAACATATCTGTGTAACTACATCATGTTACCATTCATGAAACTGAGCATTTTCCCTGAAAGAGAATCTGATATCGACTTACAAGTCACATCGATACTGTTCCCGATTCAATGAATTGCGGAAATGTTTTCAATTTTGTACAATACATACTGAGCCGAGAATCACCTATTGTGGTTTTGTGAACAGAACGCTGCATTCTATTGAAATTGCATTTAGTACGGAAGTCTGAAATTACATCTCGTTACTAACCAGACGAGCCGTAAGAATGCGAAACCATACAACAAAAACCCTGGCAAATTAATATTAACTACGAATATTTTATGATCGGTTTATTCGCAAAATGTTTATGTTTTAGTACGGTTCACGAATTTATTTTATATATTTTATAATATATTTTCATATCAAAATGTACAAAACAGACAAAACCAGTAATCAATAAAACAAATAACCGGCAGGCATGTAAACAGTTTTATCTGACAAACTAGCGACATAACTCGTGATTCATATGAGAACCGGCAAATTTTGCCTAACGAGCCGAATTATTGAACAATTTCGTATACATTTAAGCAGATTTTACTCTGAAACTTTACATTAAATTCTTGTAATATTTTTTTGAGATAGAATATTCTAGATGGAGATTTAAATAAGGCTTACCTTAGTGTATTTGATGTCAACTTTAACCATTTTGAAGCCGGTCTGTTACACACGTGCGTTCGCCCCAGTGGTCGTCTATAAATGGTTAGTTCTCGCACTGTGCCCCGGTAATAAAGATCGCGCCACATACTCGCACACACGAACTATAGATAAGCGCTTAAAGAGCTCTATAGATTTTGTTGATATATTCTACTGAGTGTTCCGTATGTTTTATTTATTTTCTATAGCAAGTTTTTTTTAAGTTATCTGCCTATTTCTGTGAAAATATTCTTTTACAATTTGTAGATAATTCAATTGTATTTATTGTTCATTTGTTTATGTTTGGTTTAGATACCTGCTCCATATTCCATGGTATATATCTACGTCGTTTGACAGATACACTGTAGTAAAACTAAATGTATGGCAAAAAATATACGTATCTATTTCTAAAATTAATACATGGGTCTATGCCAAATTGTATTTACAATCTTTTAGCAGTTTTCAGTTAAACTGAAGCAGAATGATAATTTTTATTATTACTATACGTGTACTTACAGAATACTCTTTTATACTTATAATGTAATTAACTATCTTCGCATATAAATATAATAAACATTTTATTAACGAAGAAAATGTTTTTCAGACAAGCTTGTGCCTATGGCGTCACCTAAAACTATTTAGAATGAAAAAAACATATATCTCTACACTCAACCATGTACAGAGTACAGTACTTACATGTCGGTTTTATAACAATTTAGTTTGCTTACTGAATCCTGAAAATAAATCTTGGCATTGGCACTCAATGTTGAGGAGTATGACATTGCTAAATTTTATCGCATAGGTAGATATATTATCTAACAAATGTGCGCATGTGTGTGTTGTTATTGTTTCACACAATGTAGAGAAAAGGTGTTATTGATAAATAATAACGCGAGTTTACTTATCGTACACAAATACTTTGGATGCTCACTGGTAATTTCGGTGATTCAGAATGTACGTACAGATTACGAATAAGTAAACATTTTATTTGATTTTGCTGTTTAATCAATTAAGGTTGTCTATATAATATTTACAATTTAAGTATTAGGTATAAAAAACTCTTTCTTCTGTGAAGTTTTATTTTGTCCCTTTCAATGTCTTTTGTGAAGTCGGTTTTTTTGTAAAAATGTTTTTTTTATTTTATGCTTTTCAGTTTTCGGGTCTAAAACTATAATATTTTAATACCGTACAGTCGGTACCCATAATTGTATCCTCAAAGTCAAAGTCAAATGTTTTTATTTCAAATAGGCCTTTGCAGGCTCTTAAGAAACGTCACACTAGTTGCACGGTTCCAAAAAGTTGGTCTCATGGAGAAGAGCCGGCAAGAAACTCCATGGACACTCTTTTAAAAAAAAAATATTATCACAAACATTGGATTACATAACAATAGTAAGCTGATAAAATTATACAATGCAACTGAAAAGTAAATTGAAAATCTATACAATCCAAAAAGAGAAGAAAAAGTAGTTTAATTGCCAGGGAAGCCACACATGCAGAGATGAGTTAGCGCCATATGTCTTTATCGTCAACGAAGTCTTGAATTTTATAATAAGCTTTTTTAATTAGGGTGGATTTTACAGTGTTTTTGAATTTTATATCCGTGAGATCGGTTACACACTTAGGCAGCTTGTTGTAAAATCGGACACAATTCCCTCGCTCATATCTCCCTCGATATAGAATATCAAGTTTTCACCTATGAAATTTGAAGAGTTCTCTCGATTTCTCAGGATTTCCATCATCAGACCCTGAACTGGTGACAATGGGACCCAACTGCAAGCATACCCTTCGAGAAATCGAGTAACAAAGACAAAAAAGAAAAAAAAAACCGTCGACTTGAGAACCTACTCCTTTTTTTTGAAGTTTTTAACCGAAACTTAAATTTAACTGATTTTTAACCGACTTCCCAAAAAGGAGGAGGTTCTCAAATCGACCGTATGTTTTTTTTTTATGTATGTTAATCCATATCTCCGGCAGTTATAGACCGATTTGAGAAATTCGTAATTTTGTACTCTTTGTACGATGTCAGTGTGGTCCCATGGTAAGGAGACCAGGATCTGATGATGGGATCCTGGAGAAATTGAGAGAACTCTTCAAATTTCCTACGCTTCTTTACGTCGATGATACTAATATTGGACCGACTGTCACTGTGGGTGGGTATGGGTATTAAAGATATTATAGTTTTAGACCCGAAAACTGAAAAGCATAAAATAAAAAACTTTTTACAAAAAAAACAAAACCGACTTCACAAAAAAACACTGAAAGGGATAAAATAAAACTTTTCACATGGCTCTAGAAGTCGGTGGCAAAATAAACACAGTCAACAGACCTGCAGACACCGACTTCTAGAGCCATGTGAAAAGTTTTATTTTATCCCTTTCAGTGTTTTTTTGTGAAGTCGGTTTTGTTTTTTTTGTAAAAAGATTTTTATTTTATGCTTTTCAGTTTTCGGGTCTAAAACTATAATATTTTAATACCGTACAGTCGGTACCCATAATTGTATCCTCAAAGTCAAAGTCAAATGTTTTTATTTCAAATAGGCCTTTGCAGGCTCTTAAGAAACGTCACACTAGTTGCACGGTTCCAAAAAGTTGGTCTCATGGAGAAGAGCCGGCAAGAAACTCCATGGACACTCTTTTAAAAAAAAAATATTATCACAAACATTGGATTACATAACAATAGTAAGCTGATAAAATTATACAATGCAACTGAAAAGTAAATTGAAAATCTATACAATCCAAAAAGAGAAGAAAAAGTAGTTTAATTGCCAGGGAAGCCACACATGCAGAGATGAGTTAGCGCCATATGTCTTTATCGTCAACGAAGTCTTGAATTTTATAATAAGCTTTTTTAATTAGGGTGGATTTTACAGTGTTTTTGAATTTTATATCCGTGAGATCGGTTACACACTTAGGCAGCTTGTTGTAAAATCGGACACAATTCCCTCGCTCATATCTCCCTCGATATAGAATATCAAGTTTTCACCTATGAAATTTGAAGAGTTCTCTCGATTTCTCAGGATTTCCATCATCAGACCCTGAACTGGTGACAATGGGACCCAACTGCAAGCATACCCTTCGAGAAATCGAGTAACAAAGACAAAAAAGAAAAAAAAAACCGTCGACTTGAGAACCTACTCCTTTTTTTTGAAGTTTTTAACCGAAACTTAAATTTAACTGATTTTTAACCGACTTCCCAAAAAGGAGGAGGTTCTCAAATCGACCGTATGTTTTTTTTTTATGTATGTTAATCCATATCTCCGGCAGTTATAGACCGATTTGAGAAATTCGTAATTTTGTACTCTTTGTACGATGTCAGTGTGGTCCCATGGTAAGGAGACCAGGATCTGATGATGGGATCCTGGAGAAATTGAGAGAACTCTTCAAATTTCCTACGCTTCTTTACGTCGATGATACTAATATTGGACCGACTGTCACTGTGGGTGGGTATGGGTATTAAAGATATTATAGTTTTAGACCCGAAAACTGAAAAGCATAAAATAAAAATCTTTTTACA
>NWSH02000008.1:5908401-5930851 GCA_002382865.2 Heliothis virescens
TACTCCATAGAGAGAAACCTCCTGACGATGCGTGCCGTGTCCAGAAGTACAGCTTTCTGCATCAAGCGCTTGATCCAACCGTCTAACGAGAGCCTCCTTAGATGTAAGTCG
The DNA here is from genome assembly GCA_002382865.2 of Heliothis virescens. Taxonomy (NCBI): domain Eukaryota; kingdom Metazoa; phylum Arthropoda; class Insecta; order Lepidoptera; family Noctuidae; genus Heliothis; species Heliothis virescens. The sequence goes on from NWSH02000008.1 coordinate 5,908,513, forward strand.
AGGCTCTTGGCAATTAAGCCATTGGCCGAAACGACTATCGGCACAATGACTGCAGAATCCACATGCCAAATGTCGACAACCTCATGGGCTAAATCAAGATATTTAAGTTGTTTATCTTTCTCAGCCTTCACGAGGTTCTCGTCATGTGGCACGGAGATGTCTACAATCATTGCGCGGCGCTCTAATCGATCTATCACCACTATATCTGGTCTGTTGGCCATAACAGTCCGATCAGTGATGATAGGTCGATCCCAGTACAATGTGACATGACCATTTTCGAGAACTGGGTCGGGCACATACCTGTAGTATGGCACCTCCAATTCCGCAAGCTTATATTTCAGAGCTAGTTGCTGATGTATTATCCTGGCTACCAGATTATGTCTGTGCAAGTACTCACCGTTAGCAAGATGAGAACAACCAGAGATTATATGTCGGATAGATTCACCGGGACGACGACATGCCCGACATATGTCAACCGTACCGTCTCTCACAACATAATGAATTATTTGTGCTGCTTGTAATGCTCTGAGCTCGTTTGTACGTTATGCTTTTATTATTCTAAAACAGCTGAAACGATTGGGATCAAAATATAAATTGAAATATGGAGATGGTTTACACTTATTTATCCTTAGGTACGATGAAGAGAAACCTAGAATTACCCCTATTTTTTCTGATCATCGAATCACGACTGAACAGCTACACCGCTTCCGATGATTCTTTTTTTATCATGTTGGTTGTAGACAGGAGAAGAATTATAATGACAAAAAAGGTTGCTCCGAACATGAGTAAAACCGGAGTAAGTACAGCTACTTAATACATAAAAATAACTACAACCTTTGCTTTCTTCGTAAGAAGATTGAAATTTTTAAGTTGGGCGATATATAGCGAAGCGGTCAGTGTGATCCCGTCCTTACTAATCTCAGGCTATATATAGTATTCTTTGTTACTACTGTATTACTCTAGACAAGAGTGATTGACATGTGTGCAGGGTTAAGACGTGCAAGCAGGCGATAGAAAAGTATCGAAAATGCCTTTTGGATTGTAAGTGCATTACACTTTTATTTAAGAAATTGTGTTACATCTAGTCTCATGGCTAAGTCAAAGCCGCGTCCGTGGATGGGTGACCATATTGTGATGACGAGTTCTAGCGTGTTTTGGAAGGAACGACAAATTGGTGGGTCCTGTCTGCCATTTGAACATCTTGGACAGTCGTTACGGGTAGTCAGAAGCTAGAAAGTATGATAACCAGTCTTACCAAGGAGTATTGGGTTGAGGAGGTCAGGTAGACAGTAATTCCATGTAAGACACTGGTACTCAGTAGAATCTGTTTAAACTGGAAGCCGACCTCACATAGTTGGGAAAAGGCTAGGCACATTTTTAATGGTTTTATTGGCATATTTTTATTTATTTACTCTACCATAATTTTTTTAGAAGGCCTATATAGTACTGATAAAGTTTTTGTTATGAAACATTGGTCGCGCAACTATAGCGTGTTTTGTACACTTTTTTGCTATGTTAATATTTACTGTAGTAAAATGTTCTCTCGTCTCCTTTAACTAATTGAATAATTTGTGCATCTTCCAGCATAATCATCACTGGCTTATTAGCTTTCGGAGCATACTGGACGACGAAGTACTTGATGAGCATGCCTGACACTACTGGGACGATAAAAACTTCGACGACTCCAGCAACCACCATAGCGACCACGGGCCTTTACTAGTTACCATAGCAACCAAGTAAACTTACTATTATTGTTACAGTGCTTTCACATCAGCGGATTGTCGCTAGGTTTAAAACCGAGCGATAAGTTTTTGCCGCTCGGAATGTGTTGCGTGTGTCTCAGTTTTGCGACAAATATGCGCCAGTGTGAAAGCTCTGTTATAGTTCCGAAATGCATAGTTCTAAAGAATTGTCTAGTATTCTATAAGACACCTACAATGTTATGTTTTTAGATTTTGTATAATAAATTATAACTTTTACTTCTTTTTTATTTATTTTTGTTTTGGACGCTAATTAGTGTAGAGGACCGGAACGATAAAAGGAATGATGGATGGACTGTGTGAAAGATGGAATTGTATTTGTGAGATGAGACGTGAGGCAGAGCACTATTACCTATACCCTGCCGTGCTAAACTCAGCAAACAAGATTAGGATAAAAGATGATGATACCTGATGCATTGAAAAACCGAGCTAGCAATTTTAAGTGCCGAGCGACGATCCTGTATACAGAGAAATAGCGACCAACTCGCTTGTTCATAACTAACTAGGGATTTCAAATCGGAGAAACGACCGCACAATATTTTTCTTCTTTGCAAATCAGTAACTGCGGAATTCAATATTCTATCTATCACTGGATTTGCTTACTAAAGATAGGAATTTGACATAACTTGTATGGAGCTTATGTCAAGATTCTATCTCTAGTAAGCAAATCCAGAGATAGATAGGTTATTGGGAACGGCCGTAAGAAGACAGTAGTAGTGGTTACTAACTAAACAGCTAATACGCTATATTTGGTTCGGGTACGGCCATGCGTGTTGGTGAGCGCCGTTCCATATCCTTTAATACCAATAGCATTAGTTACATGTTTTTTCCTCAGAAATATGACAACTCGACCTTCATAAAGTAAATATTTGGTGTAATTTAATCAATTCTTCAACAAAACATTCCATGTCTTGAGGATTAATGCATAAATACGGCTTTTGAAATGCATCGGCGTATTCCATGTTTTTGATTGAAGAAGTATGGCTGTATAAATTAACTTGTAAAAGTAGACGACATTAATTGTTGTGCTAAATAAATTTTAAGGAGTTGGACGAAATGGTGGTGGGATTGTAAGTGTATTTTTTTTAATATTTAAATTTTTCCTTTAGATTTAAGGTTATGAAGCAACTTTAAGGAGAATATTAAGTTAGTAATACGTTTTTTTATGCTTTTGGAGGCTCCTATTACAACTATGTATAGATAGTCCCTTCAATGATGAGACAATTACTTTCTTGATGATGATTTATGCTATATACCGTTTAACAATCTATTCTTTACATAATATTTAGTCATCTAACTTTTTCCACATTCGGCATTTGCTTACAATATTAGGAGCTGCTTCCAGCTTAATGGTATGCAGCTGTGTACCAGTGTTTTGACCTCCTCAACCCTATTACTTTAGTAACATGACACGCCTCACTGAGATTGATAGTCAGACTTTCTGACTTCTGAAAGATGTACCTACAAATGCCTTTTGAAGCATGGAGGAACTTGCTGTAGTATAAATGGGCAAATTATCTATAGCAGACACGCGCTAAGCTTTCCATAATTCATTCATGTGGTCTTCGAGAAAAATTAGTCCATATTATATTTTATTATTTCAGAGCTCTCTTATGGGCAGCTGCCATGGTAACGGTGTTCCTCGGTGGAAAATATCTTCTGGAAATGGACCGTAAAAACAATGATGTGCCCATCGGAAATTTGACTGGGCTAGGTTGATAAGATATGAACATTAGATACACTTTCAGTAAATATTTTCAACTCCGAGCTAAAGTACTTATTTTTTAATTTTAGGAGATGAGAGACTCCTGAAACTGATGTCAGGGAAAATTATTGGATAGCATTCCAAGAAAAAAATAAGTAGATACCTATTGTTAAATTCTTGGTGTAATTGTTATGAAAAGTCTATCATAATTTACGAATTATTTTTTTGGATTTTTTCAATGCAAATTATTAATTCTTTTAAAGAACTCAAAATTGTTTATAGTTATTGCGTGAATTATTGTGATAAAGTAAATTAAAAGTGATGATGTAAATAATATTAAATAGGTATTTACTTATGTTGAGACTTGTATTTTTCTTTTCAAATAATTACTACAGTAAAAATCTTGAAACATTGTAGTGTTTTACTAAATTGTTATCCATACCTATTACAATTATGAAGGTTAAAATTTATGAACAGACGACAGCAGGTCAACCTACCCGAATCTGTCAAATTTTACATTACGCTACTGAAATAGGGTCTGTATTTCTAATCTTCAGAACTGCTGGCCCGATCACGTAAGTTGTATGTACATTTTACAGGCATTGTTCCCATCATCAGGAAAAAATATTGGGCGATCGTACATACAGCTGGTACACCTTTTCCACAAACGAGAACTTCGATAAGTCCACAACTTTATTCACATTTTAACACTTGAACTTGTTTATTTTTTTGTTTTATTTTTTGACATTACAATTTGAGACAAATTAAATCAATTTTGCTATATTATTAAATTCAATTTATAATTCATTCATTTGTTAAAGCTATTGTAATGTGTATGATTTGTATGCTATTAACTTATTTAATATTTCTACACCAGCAATGGTAGGTAGTATATGTGAATCAATTTATATGTAACATCTTAATGTACCATGTACTAAGAAATAAATATATCTTTATCTTTTAACTATTTTCAATACAGAAACAGATGAAGGTTTTTATAAGCCAATAATAAAGTGGTTTTATAATCAGTCTTCTGCCAGTATTATCTGTTGGTACAGCTACTTCTAATATATAGGAAAAAATTGGCAAGGGATTATTATTCTGTATTGCACTATATATAGTCTATAGTCCATTATTTTTGGCGGAATGTGAGTTAACATTATTAATTTTTAAGAAAATACAGTTTTTCTGTAACGTTTAACTTAGCAATTAAGTACCTAGGGAGATACAGAGGTAAAATATTAGTAGAAAAGGTAATTTCATTATATTATCTATCGTCAGCATTTCATTACACTCTCAGTTTTAGAACTTTTTAGGGTTCCGTAGCCGAATGGCAAAAAACGGAATCCTTATAGATTCGTCATGTTTGTGAAATCACTACGGAAATACCTCACCTTTCAAGTTTGTTCAAGCAACGTCGACTAACAATATGATGCTAATGAAATCTTATCAGGCACTTGAAAGAAAAAAACTGTGTTCAGAAATATTTATTTTTATTCCTTCTGGTAGAGTCCAGATGCGATTGGTTCTGGGCTGTTACTCGTACTTAGTTGGGCTGGCACGAGCAGAACAGAAGAGATCGATGGGAAGTCAACACATGACCCCTCCCGCTGTGGGTGACAGCGTGAGGGACTGTCAGACTCTTACTGACTTAAACCCACCGTGTTCCTTCCGGAGCCTTTTGTGTGCCAGGGCCGCGGTAACTCTTTCGAACAACCCGAAGCCCCGGCAGGAATTATATTCCTACCCTGAATCGCAATCCACTGACAGTATTAGTAGGTAGATATTCAATACACTCCTTAGCTTCGTAATACTAAGTTTATTTTAAGCGTCACTTTAGCTACTATTGCTAAGTACATTATTAAATAAATGCACTTCATATCAGCAAAATTATTTCAACGTAAATTCTGTCCACAATATTATGACAGAATTTAATTCCGGCCATTGTTCTCCTGTTTGCGAATTTCATTGTTGAATTATAAGTACTATGTTATTAGTTAATAACTACTTGTTAAAGTTTTGTTTGAAAAAGTGATGGGGTTAATATCAATTACTACCTGCCTAGCCTTTTCCCAACTTCCGGGCTAACAGGACGCAATTTAGCATTAAAATCTTACATGGAGCAACTCCGCACAGTTACCAGGCCTACCCGGTACCTACTGGTAACACTGGTTGACAGACTTTTGGGCTTCTGACTACCTGTAACCACTGCCAAAGATTTATAAATAACAGTCGGGACCCAGAATTAGATGAGTCTTCGAAACACGAGTTTTCGATCCTCATGTTTCTTTACTAGCTGTTCCCCGAAGTTAAANGGAAATTTGACTGGGCTAGGTTGATAAGATATGAACATTAGATACACTTTCAGTAAATATTTTCAACTCCGAGCTAAAGTACTTATTTTTTAATTTTAGGAGATGAGAGACTCCTGAAACTGATGTCAGGGAAAATTATTGGATAGCATTCCAAGAAAAAAATAAGTAGATACCTATTGTTAAATTCTTGGTGTAATTGTTATGAAAAGTCTATCATAATTTACGAATTATTTTTTTGGATTTTTTCAATGCAAATTATTAATTCTTTTAAAGAACTCAAAATTGTTTATAGTTATTGCGTGAATTATTGTGATAAAGTAAATTAAAAGTGATGATGTAAATAATATTAAATAGGTATTTACTTATGTTGAGACTTGTATTTTTCTTTTCAAATAATTACTACAGTAAAAATCTTGAAACATTGTAGTGTTTTACTAAATTGTTATCCATACCTATTACAATTATGAAGGTTAAAATTTATGAACAGACGACAGCAGGTCAACCTACCCGAATCTGTCAAATTTTACATTACGCTACTGAAATAGGGTCTGTATTTCTAATCTTCAGAACTGCTGGCCCGATCACGTAAGTTGTATGTACATTTTACAGGCATTGTTCCCATCATCAGGAAAAAATATTGGGCGATCGTACATACAGCTGGTACACCTTTTCCACAAACGAGAACTTCGATAAGTCCACAACTTTATTCACATTTTAACACTTGAACTTGTTTATTTTTTTGTTTTATTTTTTGACATTACAATTTGAGACAAATTAAATCAATTTTGCTATATTATTAAATTCAATTTATAATTCATTCATTTGTTAAAGCTATTGTAATGTGTATGATTTGTATGCTATTAACTTATTTAATATTTCTACACCAGCAATGGTAGGTAGTATATGTGAATCAATTTATATGTAACATCTTAATGTACCATGTACTAAGAAATAAATATATCTTTATCTTTTAACTATTTTCAATACAGAAACAGATGAAGGTTTTTATAAGCCAATAATAAAGTGGTTTTATAATCAGTCTTCTGCCAGTATTATCTGTTGGTACAGCTACTTCTAATATATAGGAAAAAATTGGCAAGGGATTATTATTCTGTATTGCACTATATATAGTCTATAGTCCATTATTTTTGGCGGAATGTGAGTTAACATTATTAATTTTTAAGAAAATACAGTTTTTCTGTAACGTTTAACTTAGCAATTAAGTACCTAGGGAGATACAGAGGTAAAATATTAGTAGAAAAGGTAATTTCATTATATTATCTATCGTCAGCATTTCATTACACTCTCAGTTTTAGAACTTTTTAGGGTTCCGTAGCCGAATGGCAAAAAACGGAATCCTTATAGATTCGTCATGTTTGTGAAATCACTACGGAAATACCTCACCTTTCAAGTTTGTTCAAGCAACGTCGACTAACAATATGATGCTAATGAAATCTTATCAGGCACTTGAAAGAAAAAAACTGTGTTCAGAAATATTTATTTTTATTCCTTCTGGTAGAGTCCAGATGCGATTGGTTCTGGGCTGTTACTCGTACTTAGTTGGGCTGGCACGAGCAGAACAGAAGAGATCGATGGGAAGTCAACACATGACCCCTCCCGCTGTGGGTGACAGCGTGAGGGACTGTCAGACTCTTACTGACTTAAACCCACCGTGTTCCTTCCGGAGCCTTTTGTGTGCCAGGGCCGCGGTAACTCTTTCGAACAACCCGAAGCCCCGGCAGGAATTATATTCCTACCCTGAATCGCAATCCACTGACAGTATTAGTAGGTAGATATTCAATACACTCCTTAGCTTCGTAATACTAAGTTTATTTTAAGCGTCACTTTAGCTACTATTGCTAAGTACATTATTAAATAAATGCACTTCATATCAGCAAAATTATTTCAACGTAAATTCTGTCCACAATATTATGACAGAATTTAATTCCGGCCATTGTTCTCCTGTTTGCGAATTTCATTGTTGAATTATAAGTACTATGTTATTAGTTAATAACTACTTGTTAAAGTTTTGTTTGAAAAAGTGATGGGGTTAATATCAATTACTACCTGCCTAGCCTTTTCCCAACTTCCGGGCTAACAGGACGCAATTTAGCATTAAAATCTTACATGGAGCAACTCCGCACAGTTACCAGGCCTACCCGGTACCTACTGGTAACACTGGTTGACAGACTTTTGGGCTTCTGACTACCTGTAACCACTGCCAAAGATTTATAAATAACAGTCGGGACCCAGAATTAGATGAGTCTTCGAAACACGAGTTTTCGATCCTCATGTTTCTTTACTAGCTGTTCCCCGAAGTTAAACTTGTATATTACTTATATATGTTAGCTTAAGGTATATATCTATGGGCCATAGTTGCCTGATAATAAAGGTTTAAATAAATAAATAAAAAATAACCGTCGTGCCGTAAGAACCACTTTCCGCAACTGAGTAAAAAGTGATCCATACCCCTTCTCGAGCTTTAGACTATCATTGTACTTCAGTAATTTTGGCGCCCGACAGGCAAACAGAGTTACTTTCGTATTAATAATATTAGTAAGGATTGTAAGGCTATTCATATAACTCTTTATTAGTAGTTTAATGGTCTTTTTGTTTCTGTATTTAATTTTCATGAATGTATCAAAATGTGCTTTGGTCTAACTAAAAGAAAAGTCGTCGTCGACCTAAAATAACCCGTAATTGGGTTTGTAAGAAAACTCCTGATCAAGGTGAGCCGTTCTCGATAAGTATAAATGTATGTTCTAAACGTAAAACATATTCCTTGGTATGTTACCGCATTATGTTGGCATAGGTACGAGTATTACACAATGGTCGATGACGATCCAAATAGTTTATTATTTCTTATATTCACATAACATTGACTCTCTCAACACAATTTCGTGTTTGGTTTCCTGCACGGTTTCAAATGGTTCTCATTCACATTCACTTGACATATTAATTAATTAGCTCACTTAAGTAGCACGTATTTTGAAAATTAGTTCGACACGGTGTTAAAATAGGTTCAAACTTTTTTTGTGTTATCAAAACTGAAGCTTAGTGAAATATTATAAACATACGGGAATATATAAATAATTTTCCAATTATATTGGATTTGTTATTAAACAATTATGCTATTATAAGTGGTTTTATGCGAATCTCGCAATAGTTATCAACGAGACTGCGGTAACTGCGGTACGTCTGGAAAATCAGTCAAAACAATGGCGGTGGGACTGTGAGTATTTGTTTTCAAATAATTAAACATCCTTGATTTTATGATTATTGGGTACTTGGAAATGCACGAAGAACTCTTAATTGGTCAGATATTTAGTATGTTATATTAGATAGAAATTAATTGGTTGGTTGTGGAGGTCAGACAGGCAGTCGCTCCATGTAAAACACTGGTTCTCAGCTGCATCCGGTTAGACTGGAAGCCGACCCCAACGTAGTTGGGAAAAGGCTAGGCAGATGATGATGATTAGATAGAAATTGGGGTTGAGTATAAATTTAAGAATTAGGGGTGCGGTAAACGATGTGTTTAGTGTATTCTGTATCTCAAATTCTGTTATTTATTTTAAAGTTGAGAGTTGTTACACTCCATTAACTGTAGATAGAATTAGTAGTAATTAGTATTTTTATGTCGTATGTTCCTTTTTGAGCGTAGTTTACACTCTGTCACTGTAAGTAGAATTAGGTACCTAATGTGTAGATGCAGTATTTTTATGTAAGTAGTTAAGTGTAATGTAGTCCTTATTGTACCTATTGTCTTACAGCGTCCTTCTACTTGGAGCTTTTGCATTCTCCGTCTTCTGGACCACGAAATTTTTACGTGAAGTGTACGAAACTGATATCCACAATATGACGTCCACATTTCGACCAGCTTTCTCAAATGAAACCTTTAGAAATACGGAGTTCGTTGAATACGTAGAATAAACAGAACGTAGAACAAATGGTAGATATTTTTGCATTTGAAGTTCGTATTAATAAACTAATTGTGTTGGATGGAGGCTTTTTGGATATTAAATGAAATAAAATGATCAGGATTATTATTTTTTGGGTCTTCATTTTAATTTGCAATAAGTTCCTTAATCTTTATTATTAGTCCTTGGTTATGTTTAGATTAGTTTGTTAGTGCGAACATTATCTACAGTAGCATGTAGTTGACTATAGTAAGTAGCGTATGGTATATCTATTTTATTATACAGGCTGTCCCTCGAAGTAAAAGTTTACACCCGTGTATAGACCAACAGTGAACATGGTGTCTTGGACCAAGAAGTTTCAAAATGATCTTGCTCATTTTATTTGTGGGCCAATCTGTATACGTAAAAATATCACAGTTGCACATTATTTCTAACAGAAATAGTTTGATTTGAAATAATAAAAATATGTTGAGTATTTATTTCTAACGTATTGTAATATTGGATGTTTCTAAGTTCTAACTTATCTATGATATTCTCCATAACTAGTGAATCAAATATAATAAAAAAAAAACTATTCCTTTTTACAGATATTTACTGACTGGTGCCTTAGTATACAGTGCATATTTAATATACCATGATGTGAAATATGAAGTAATGAAATTTAAATTTTTACAAAACGATGAAACTGAATATCATGCTCCCGATTCTTACGAGATCTATGCCAATTGGACTGATAACTGGACCACTTGGACAACGGATGCACTCAACAATTAAACTGTATACTTAATAATGTCTAAGGTTAGTTTAAATACAACTGAAATAATATGATAATAACTACCTTTGAATAAAAATATAATTTTAATTTCAAAGGTCTTTACAGGCATTAATATTTTTGTTTCATTGAGTAGGATAACATTGGTATTCAATAATGCATGTACTGTAACAGAGATGTTGACCTTGTTTAATTAATAATTATTTAAAGGTACTGACATGGGCAATTTTGTTTAATAATTTATACTTAGGAAAAGTATGTGGCTACTTGTCTTATTGAAATAGTATCTTGATTATGAGTATTAGTCTAGAAGTAAAAGTGTTAAAAAAGTAATGTAACCTACCTACATTATTTTGTAGAATATTAACTATTGTTATTTAATTATTATTTTAAGTAACATAGAACACGCCAATTTGTAGCAAAATATTTTTAAGAAATACTAAGATAATGTACAATAATGTTTTAATTGAATTAATGAACAATAAAGTCAGTTTTTTAGAAATTAATACTGAATAAGTTAACTAGAATTCTTTCAGATGTTTTAAAGTTAATTAATATTAAACTTAGTATAGACTAGAAGAACTAATTTGTTGTGACATATGTTGAATATGAGATTTTTGCTATAACTACGACACCTTAAGAATATTTGTGGAACAGATGGTGGGGGGTTCTGGACGCCTACTATCGAGAGTGGGGAGCATGTAAGCAATCGGCAGTGTTGATCAAATGGGACTAATTTTGCCTAGCAGTAGGTCTATAGGTATAGTCGCCAGCAGCTAAACCTACCTCAATCTGTCAAATTTTATCAATCGAACATTAATCTTCCACTATTTTGATAAGGTTGAAAATCTATTGAAGAAATTTGAAAGATTGAGGTAGGTTGATGTGCTGTCGGCTGTCAAAGCTAGATAAAAGAAATGGAACATTATTCTTTGGTTGCCATCGAAGAATAAAATTTCATATATTCACTGTCATACTGCACAACAGTACAACGTGGTAACACAATTCTTTTCAATAGATATTTACGACATGAAATATTTTTCTTTTATAAAAGGGCATCACAATACTTGTTTACTTGCTTTGTTTTTATCTTGATAATAACTCCATTCAAAAAATTTCAGTCTGTTTTCTATTCTAATAGTTTTTCCAAATTTATTTTTGATTCCAAAAAGGTTCGTTGGTGTAATTCATTAATAGCTCGATACACTTCATTAAATAGCGTAATCTTTGACTGTGTTAAAATTGTAAAAATATAAATTATAGAACAAACAATACATATATTTGAAATAACGATGCCTCCATGCGTCCATATGTAAATAAATATTTATTTAATTAGTTGTTAGTCAATTTATAATATGTTAACGTGTTTATTTGTGTGTATATGTGAGTGTATGTTATGTTTGTTTTATGTTACTTTATTTTAATGAAAACCGAACGGATTTTGATGAAAATTGGCAATAATAGTAGCAATACATAAGACATAACCTTTGTTACCCGGGTGCCAGAACTATTATTCTTAAATAGCGGCAAGTGAAAAAGCTGATACTGTTATATTTTTTCAATATAAAATAAAGTTTTTAAAAATCCATCGATAATTCCCTTAAATTTAGTTACTTGGTTTTGGTCAAAGGCTATTACGTTTCATCTTTTTGGGGGACGCTCACGATCGTCTGTCATAGAGTTTCATGTTGAAATACTATTAATATTATTTCAGAATCGCACTTACCGCAGCTACGTTGACTATTGTATATCTGGCAGTAGATCACGTCAGGAAATCTATCAAACGCTCCGCAGGTAACATTACATACTTAGAATTTAAGTCCTTCGAAGAACTGGCAGAATGGATTCTGAATCGAAACACAACACCTTCAGGTGTGACAAGTAATTGGGAATGAGATGGGACACATCATAGGTTACACGATCAGTCTGGCGTCATTCCATTCCATCAGACTGGTCAGAATGATGGGAGAATTATCCTGTAACCGGTTGATTGACGGACTGATGGTCCAGAATATACCGTGTTTTTCGTCCGTCATTCTGGCATCAGTCTGAGCCGGGCCAGACTGATGGAATGGAATGACGCCAGACTGATCGTGTAACCCTTGTCTTATAGCCACCGAAGCTTTTGTGCAATTGACAGCTGTAATTTTTCAAGGTACGACTGACTTATTTGTACAGATGACAGCAGGTCAACCTACCCGAATCTGTATTTTTTGTCCAACCAAACTTTAACCTTCCACAATTGTGATAAGGTTAAAAATCTGTTGAAGAAATTTGACAGATTGTACTAACTTGATGTACTGTCGTCTGTACTAACTGATTGCATCTATCAACTGCTCCAAAAAACGGTCAGGCCATACATAATATTATGTATTTATCATCCATTATAATAAGAACCCTGTGTGGTATAAAACATGGCCCTATTTTGACGATTGTAAATTATGAGACAAATATATTATTTTGATCTGATTTAGTAGATTTAATTAATTTAGTACTGTCACTGTGTTAATTCTATATTTATATCACAGATGTGCCTAAGTAAAATAAATTAAATATGTAAAGTGATTTCGTTATTAATTTTCTATATTGTCAATTAAAACATTTTTTTTTCGATATTGTCAATTTAAACAAAATGCAATTGTTATCATAGTATCAGTAATTAAATATCTTAAACGAATAACACTTAAATTGGTACTCCGTAAGTACCGCTGCACAGCCACCGCCCTCCGCTGCAGTGCGCGGTTTCAAATTCGATACACTTTTAAAGTTGTGTATAAGTTATCATTTTATTAATTAATAAGTGTAGATAGAGAAAATAAACTTTAACATTTTCTGGATATACTTACTTGGTCTGATTAACCAGCCATTTTTTTACTTCGTCATGATAAAAAGCGATTTCTATTAACTGCACCTGTAGCATCATAATAGTATCTATCGCTACAAAATGGAAATAATCCGCCTAGAACTTACAAATGCAGTTTTCAGGTAAATGACGGACGATGTTATACCGATTTTGGAGAGCTCGTGGCATAGTCAAAGCCGCGCGGATCGATCGATCACGAGGTTAAGCAATGCTTGGCGCGGTCGGTCCGTGGATGGGTGACTATCTTGTCATAACGAGTTCTTCCGGGTTTCGGAAGGCACGATAAACTGGTGGGTTCCGACTGTCATTCGAACATCTTTGGCAGTCGTTACGGGTAGTCAGAAGCCAGGAAGTCTGACAACCGGTCTTACCAATGTGTTTTGGGTTTCCCGGGTAACTGGGTTGTGGAGGTCAGATTCTCAGCTTCATTCGCTTAAACTGGAAGTCGACCCCAATATAGTTGGGAAATGGCTAGGCAGATGATGATTATACCAACTTCAAAAAATAAGGTTTCACTGATATTTACTATGATACTCTCCTAAATTGAACAACAATGAAATGTTTATAAAATAAATTTGGCTAGACAGAATACAAATGACGTTATACCCTATACACAATGAGAATGTTTAGAATTATAAGGCGAGGTACACATGCATGCAGGAGATACTGCTCTAATATTTTAAAAGGAAAGACTTTGTTTGTTTACTTGAACGTTCTAATCTTGGTAACTTGTTTGTTTGTTTGCTTTTGGTCGAGTGCCTACTCAAATGGAGTAATAATAATAATGGCGTCCAAAACCGATAGTCGGCCACCACGGCTGTTCTCATATAAGGAGATCAGCCAGCTGCGCAGGACATATTATAGTGCACAAGCATTTGCTCTGACACAAGTGCACTCCCTGTTCCCTTACTCTCATAGCCCTATGGGACGGAAAATCCGACACAAACAGAGAGAGATCAGGCGCAGGACCGACATTGAGGGTGTAGTAAGTTCCTACATAATAAATTTTGAACTATATCCTCCAAATCTTCTTGTCCACTTAATAGTTTTGGAAAATAAACGAATTGAAATGATTTTTTAAACCATGTAAAAAAAAGAAAGAGAACAATCAAAGAAAGACCAAATGCTTGATACCCATATCGAGATCGATGACAATTACTCAATTAGTTAAGCTCAAAGAGAACTAAGTAATAGAATTCACAATAATATTTCTCACCAAATTCGATAGCGCATCGTAAGTAACTTCAAACACAGATATTGTGTGCGCATGTTGCCCATTATCCTGGTTTATTTCTGCTACTCGCTGATACAGACGCCAGCACATAAACCTACCTCAATCTGTCATATTTCTTCAATAGATTTTCTATCTTATCACAAAAGTGGAAGGTTAATGTTTGATTGGTAAAGATTGGCAGATTCATGTAGGTTGACCTGCTCTCGTCTGTACTTTTTAATGGGTTCCGAGTAGTAAGTCACGTGATGTAGGAACCGTCATAAAGTTTGGCGGCAATATACTAATCTTTTAAGTGGCAAAGAGTTGTGGTGTGACCTCTGCCTTATAAATGAATTCAACGCGTTGTAATTCGGATCTGAGATCACGCCGCAGCAAAACGGTGCAACGAAATGCTGGTCGGGTGAGTAAATTATTTTTAAATACTATTTTAGTGCATAATTTAGTAACTAATAATCATTATGTCACGTATCAGTTACAAAATCCTCTGTCTATACTAGTATTATAAAGCAGTATGTTTGTTTGCTTGAACGCGCTAATCTCAGGTACAGATTTCAAAATTATTTCAGTGCTAGGTAGCCCATATATCGAGGAAGCCAATAGGCAAGTTTTTATCCGGATGCGCAGAGTAGCGGAAGCTCGTTCATAAATTGAGATACTTAGTGTTGAGTGATATGAACATCAATAATTTTAAGAGGAATATATTTATCCATTGGTGGCGTTGTTTAAAATAACTGCTATGCTCAGTTTACATAATCCTCATTTGGTTTAGACAAGGCTACACTAGTTTATAGATCAACCAGTTTCGGCTAGTGGTTTGGCCTACTGATTTGTCATTCTTCTTCTTCTTCCTGCCCTTATCATAATTTATTTGGGGTCGGCGCAGCATGTTTTCTTCTTCCATTCTCTTCTATTTGCCGTCATCTCACAAGTAACATTCTTCCTAGCCATATCGACTTTCACGCAATCCATCCATCGTTTCTTTGGTCGTCCCCTTCCGCAATATCCATCTACATTCATTCTCAAAACCTTCCTCACATTCAACTCCTGGTTTGTCATATTGGACAAATTAGTTTGGTCTAGGCTGTACTGGTTGATCCTATTGCGTCCCGAATTCGAGTTTAATCAATAACAAATAAAAATATTGCATACTAGCTTCTGCCAGTCACTTCGCCCATGTAAAACTTAAAATCCCGTTTTTTGGGAAGTCCTTTCTTATCTCGCGTCAGAGTCTTAAGATGAACCTCTGCGCAAAATTTCAGCTTTATAGGGTCTCGGGTTGAATAGTAGTGAAGTCAGGCAGGACTTAGATTTATAAAAATTGCAATTTATTTTTATTCATGACAGTACCTACATCGACACTGCGTGTTACTGCCCGGTAATTGATGCTTTATTCTATTTTCAGTACAGAGATCAAGTAAAACATGTTATTATGAGCCCGGCATTGTTATTTTTATTTAAATCATAGGGGTATAAGTATATAACGACTACATTACTTTTTCAGGGTTCTAATCTTCGCTTTGGCAGGTTACCTCGCGTATTTAGTTTCAAGAGATATACAAACAAGGTATGATCATTTTGTGAAAACTGGAGGTTTCCCTTTAAGTGAAGACGTAGAAATAAAAACCTGGAAGGGGACAGACCGAACAGACACTTATGATGATGTAAATTGAATATACTAAAACAAAGAAGACAAGAAACTACAAAATAATGCAAAGTGTGATAGTAAATGTAAATAGACTACAATTTAAGAATGAAATCTACTGGAATTATTCGTGTGATGTTATATGTAAACCCTGGATTATGTGTTATGGTGCGTCCTATGTGTACACGAAGCGGCGCTGCGCGACGCGAAAACAACAAAAAGTTGTGTTCTTCTGAAGTGGTCTACGTGACGTGGTGTGGTACTACTCGTGCAGACA
Source organism: Heliothis virescens (assembly GCA_002382865.2). NCBI lineage: Eukaryota > Metazoa > Arthropoda > Insecta > Lepidoptera > Noctuidae > Heliothis > Heliothis virescens. Next base: position 5,924,998 of record NWSH02000008.1, read on the forward strand.
AAGAATGGGATGAGAAATGACAGCGCAGCTATTCAATTCTTGCTTGCACACTATTTGATGCAAGCAGTGAGCGTAAGACAGGGGTTACACGATCAGTCTGGCGTCATTCTGGCATCAGTCTCAGACTGACGAAAGACAAACACGGTACATTTTTGGACCATCAGTCCAAACCAGTATCAACCGGTTACACGATCATTCTCCCATCATTCTGACCAGACTGATGGACTGGACTGACGCCAGACTGATCGTGTAACCCCTGTCTAAGACGCGAGCACCCGCTCGAGCATTATTAGCATTCTTGAGTATTTGATGAATTTTTTGGGTCGCTTCGCATTCGTGCTCGTGTAGATTCGCCTACACAGGGCACACTCTAACCGATGTAAAATATTTAAAAAGCAAAAAACACCAAATTAGAGTTTTCCTTTTTTATTTAAACTGACATTCAAATCAAGTCAACAACAAAATATATAATATCATAAATGTCCTGCATTTAAATTAAAATATAACATTGTTCCCTTAAGTACCGATTGAACACTAATAAATTACTAAAACTATCGAGAGTGTGATGTTACAATTTACATACATGTATAACTTTTGTAAAGTTCTGTTCGATGCAATCTTATAAATATATATTTTTACTATCTTATATATTATTGTGCGTTACTACTTATAACATTGAATGTGTAATTATTTTTAGGCTCTTTATAATTTATATTGTACAAATATTTAAATACTATAGCTACTGTAAAAGGAGACTTAATTAATATATTGATTTCATGTTTAAAATGTCTCAATTAAAGTTACTGTTGGTTTCCAAATAATCTACTATACGGTATAAATACAAAAAATTAATACTCGAGAGCAAAGAACGAAATGTATGTGACAGTATTATTATTTTTTATTAAAAAAATAAATGATTACTTATAATATATATTTTGGTATATAATCTTATAATGACAAAAATAGAAGATGATTGAAAGTTTTATACAGTGCATTTATAAAACATAAAATGTGATAAATTCTTACAACCAGTTGTTTAAAAAAGTTTATATGTAGAATGATATCCAATTGATATGAGCTGATTTTTAACTTGTAGTGTTAAAGTTTATTCTTTATAATTTAGAAATCGTTAAGTACTTATAAGAAAAATTTATTTATTTTATTATATATTTTTGATCAGTGCATGCCTGCAACAATATCTAGGTAACAGAACATATTAGACCATTCACTTTATCTGTCCAAAATGTTGACTTTTGTCTTTAAAATAAAAAAAAAAACTTTACTGTGATGAGCACTTTTCCGTGTGATGAAAATATATCAGGAGGTTTTACAGGATAAAACATGTACAAGTATTTACCTTTTTCTCTTCTGTGTGTTGTATGGTTAATTTAAAAGTATTTTACACAATATCGAATTATTATTTATATAGAGATTTTTTATGAGGATGTTTCACTTTTGTCGACGATATTACTATAAAGATCGTAAGCATGAACTAACGAGTAGTGATGGACTTACTGAATGTTTTATTTCTTTATAGGTACAACAACATTTTGTTTTTTTTTTCCCGTAGAAAATAACCGACACCACTTTGAGTATCGCTTTTTACACCTAGGTACTTTTATAGAGGTTTTCTTACTGCTTAAATCTTAAATACTTAAGCTTTATTATTTTTTAACGGAATTCTTTTTGCTCTTCGGATAAAGTCCATCCATTCCTTTCCCGAATGGTGTTTGGGAGTTTGTCGTCAAGTAATATGATCCTTGGGCACTGGAACAAAAAATATTCATAACTATTATTTTTATTTTATATAGACGATTTTAAAGGAGCACACGTGAACGATATAAATCTCCTTACAGTCGCAGCCAAAAATCTTACAGAAATATTTTATTTAATACATCGACGGTATATATTTTGTGGTAGTTCTATCTAATTCATAATCACGATCTATCTCCCTTTGGGCTATGAGAGTGAGGGAATAGTGAGTGCACCTGTGTCAGCGCAAATGCTTGTGCACTATAATATGTCCTGTGCAGCTGGCTGATCTCCTTATATCAGAACAATTGCCGTGGCCGAAATTGATCCTGGACGCTATTATTAAATAAATAAAGCCAAATAATTTACCTAGTATCACAGCTGAAGCCCATGTATACCATTCCTTCTTCAGGGTTGGCGTTTTCTCTAAACTTATGGTAAGATTCGGCAGGTGAGGCTGGAAATGCCTCGGGATTTATTACTGATTCCGCAAAGAACCGCCATGACCGCCAATGGCTGCACAGGTCTGAAAATATATAAAAAAAATGTATAATGAAAGAAAATACACAGAGAAAAAAAGTGCTGTTAATTCTCTGTCTTGGTCTTACTCCAGAGGGATAGCGATATTGCTCAGCCATAGTCAGTGCTAAGTTAATATGCCTCTTGTGCTCTTCTTACTAGGGCTTGTTTTTGAAAGTGCTATAATTATAAGTTAGAGTTAAAATGTACATAATATATGTATTATTTATTTATCCCGCCACCTTTATATCCTAATAATAATAATATAACCATATTTGTTATTTTATGAGCTCCTTAAAGGTCCTGACATTTTACGATGATCAAGTGACAATTTATTTATTATGATTGAGTGCAAGAGAGAAAGAGTTGTACGGGACGAATGTCGCTTTTTTCCATAGAACATAGCGTGTCTCAATAGGGCCCTGAACCCTTACATATTTGAATACCTTAGAATACCCTGAATACCTTATATATTTTGTTTAGGTAAGTTTAAAGCTAAAGAACATCACACCACATGAAGTAATTGTTGAAATTCTACCTACTCTTCATCCGTTTAGCGTTTTTCCGCGAACGTTGATCTCGTCTCTCAGTGTTACCAGATGAAGCTGAATATTTTTTTATAATTTAGGAAAAGTTGCAGAGTAATTCACGAGCAGTGACGTTAGATATAAAAAGCTTATTATATTTAAATAATAATAAAAATACGTAAATAGACTCGGTAAGCTAAATAAATGAAGATGGACAAGCAACACTTTAGCATAAATATTACGAAAGCATACTTAAATTAGAAAATACTGTTAGTAACTTTTGAATACAAAAGCAATACACATAATTGACGCTAGAATTAAAATAATAAGCAGATAAATGAGAACGATAGAAGCAGAATTCTGTAGTTAGTTGCCACTCAACGAAATCATGGATTACAACATATTATTATGTACCTAATTAATGCATGAGTTTATAAACTTACTATCATCGGAGAGAGGTATAGGTGCAAATCTGGGGCATCCAGGCTGTATGCTCTTCCCCCCATTCGGCCAGAAGTCAGCGGTACCAGTTCTGACAGGCGCGCCGTAGCCCCCAGCGTCTGTATGTATCACATCCACGAACTCCGCATCCTTGGCATTGACGTGTTCCATCACGACACCGTCAGGGTAGAAGGCTGGAAAAGCAGGATCGAGTGCTGTTAATCTGAAATGTTTGTTGGCTGATGTTAATTTAGTGTAGTTAGGAGATAAGGGGATGAGTAAACAAATGTCTATTTCGCGGTATAAGAACCAGATGAACGTATCTACAAAAAAACAAAAAAAGTTTTTTTTCATAAAACGGTTCACAATGTAGTCCTTTATGAATTGCTAAAACGACGTAACGGTAAAGTCAATATTTATCAAATTCCAAAAAAACGGAATAGCTTAAGAATCATTTTCAATGGAACCAGAAAAACGTATTATGAATACCGTTCAAATAGTTCTAATTATNTAGTCCTTTATGAATTGCCAAAACGACGTAACGGTAAAGTCAATATTTATCAAATTCCAAAAAAACGGAATAGCTTAAGAATCATTTTCAATGGAACCAGAAAAACGTATTATGAATACCGTTCAAATAGTTCTAATTATCTTCGTACCTCTTTAGAGCCATAGGAACGTATTTCTAAAAACAATATTTTTATTCTTAGAATATAGTTTATATTTGGCAATATTATACGAACCAAAAGAACGTAAAAGCTTATATACGTTGTTTTGGTCGTAACAAAAGTTTGTTTTGATGCTTAGTTTAAAGAGCCAGTGTAACGTTTGTGTATTTACGTTTTTGTGGCAGTACAATTTTGTGGCTACACACTAACGTATGTCAACCGAATTTAAAATATATATATATTGCGTCTATGTAAGCATATATAAATAAATAATTTCTATTTTTTTCTAAGCTCTAAGAGTAAGGCAATACATAGAAAAAAATATTATTTTCCATACTAGTATTTTATCTGTATTAAAAAGCTCGTAAAGTTTAAAGAGCCGAATTTTCGCAGTATTTTTGCTTTCCTGTAAAATTTAAAAAATGTAGATACGTTCATCTGACTCTTACACCGCGATTTAGGTCTTTGACGAAAGATTTTGGGATTGTAGGGCCATGGGGGCATGGGGTGATATTAATACTAAGAAGGTTATTTTTGAAAAGTATAGGTTCTACTTTAAGGTTTTCCTTGAAATATTGATACCCCAAGCTGCTATCTTGTTGGCTCATCTACTGATGATATCACATTGATTTCATCATATCAGCTATAAGATGTACCCTTTTAAACATTAGGTCCCTCTCATAATACTCATATTATCATAGATACCTATATCACTACGGGAATAGAATGTGAACAGTTATCACATACCTTTTAACTACTTTATTGTATTTGGTTTTAAGTTCCCTCGCAGTATATCCAGCCACGTGACTTCCTAGAGAATGGCCTATTACGTGGAATTTATCTAATAGAAGTCCAGAGTCTAGTAATTTGTTTAACTGTTCAGCCGCCACCATTCCGACCTGAAATGAAAGTAATGATTTTATTAGTTGAGATATAAACTTAGATTTTTTTACTTATTCGGTATGTTTATATTTCGTAGCTTTTGATGTGTCACCTCGTATTTTTATGATTAACTAGCTTCTGCCCGCGACTTCGTACGCGGATCATGTCGCTTATGCCAGCGACAACGGGGTCGTCAAAATCAAAGATCTGAAATCTGAAGCATCTGATGTCGTATTCTAAGAGCCCGGTAGCGACTGAATATGCGAGGCGATTCAGAACTTTCATTTTTGTAAGTCAACCCACCAGTTTAAACAACTTTTGCTAAGACATCATTCCTACACGTGTTATAGTATAGCTGGGCTCTTGAAGTTCCACATAAGGTGTTCTAGATCTTCAAATTAAATATCTCAGCAGAAAAATTTCATCACGTGGATAAATTTTTACAATGGCACCATTCTTGTATCTCTTATAGTTTAGCTCGTCTGTTGCGGTTCTGCATCAGGTAAACACTCCAAAAACATAGGACTTTCATACAAACTACCAACCCCGTTGTACTCACCTAGGAGTATATTTTCGTAAAATGCGATGCGATGTCTACACTCTAAGAGAAACCTATCTTCAAAATTTCATGTCACTTTCTTCAAAAATCATAAGCCTTCTATACAAATTACTAAACCCCTATTTACCACCTTAGGGGTGGAATTTCAAAAAAATGGTGAAACACGTGTTTACTCATTTATTTCAAGGAGTAACTTCACGAAGTTTCATATCGAAATTCGTAATTAATATTCATTCCCCATACAAAGCTTCAACCCCTATTTCAACCCCCCAGGATACGAATTTCAAAAAGTCGTGAAACACGTGTTTACTTATTTATTTCAAGAAATAACTTCACGAAGTTTTATGTCGAAATTCGTAATCAATATTGGTTCGCCATACGAATTTCAACCCCTATTTCAACCCCTGAGGGCGACGAATTTTAAAAAATCGTTTCTTATATCACGTGAAACTCTTATGATGAACCTCTGTGCAAAATTTCAGCTTTATTGGTTTACGGGTTTGGGC
>NWSH02000008.1:5930951-5942159 GCA_002382865.2 Heliothis virescens
CATCAAGTTACCACAATCTGTTAAATTTCTGCAATGGATTTTCAACCTTATCACAATGGAGGTGGGCTAATGTTCGATTGGTAAAATTTGACAGATTCGTACACGTTGACCTGCTGTTGTCTGTACATACTAAAATAATACAGTGGTTACTCACCCATTAAAATATAATTGCTTTTTTATATCCATTTGTTTTACTGAAACCTTATCAGTATTCAATATCTCGATGCAATAAGGGAAAATGCAACATATATCGATTAAATTGAAATTATATCGATTTTCAGGGCGTAACGATCATAATATCTGTGCTACGAATCCAAGTCATTATCAATTATATTACATTTTCGCTGTTTCGTAATATCGAATCAAGGACTTCGAATAATAAATTAATGAATTCTATCGAAGTATCGAAGCATTCCCTGCGGACCGGTTTGGGACCGGTTTCACTATACAATAGACGTTACCTGATCGGTTCACACTAAACTCGGGTTAATTCGTTTGAATGTACATTTTTTATAACCCATAGTATAGGATTAAGAACGCATTTTTCTCTCAAACTTGTTCAATTTAATTGTCCATAATTCGATACTTATGAATGAAACTTTTGTTTGAAGAGGTAAATCAGGGCGTATAATTTTATTAAATCCTAGATTAGAATGGTGTCGACAGCCATTAATTTTGGCAATGGCTTAGCTAAATATTCCGAAGTATAGATAATAAGTTAATTATTTGATAATAATGATAAATATATTATCTATTGCGATCTCTTATGAATAAGCGTCTGATGATAATGGAAGCGATTAATTTATCAATAAAATGCTTGGAAGATATGAGTTTGTATGTGCGTACTTAATTGATTGTATTTGATAAAGAATTAGCAATATTTGTTTGTGAATGACTCATTAATGTACAGACAACAGCACACCAAGTTACCACAATCTGTCAAATTTCTGCAATAGATTTTCAACCTTATCGCAATGGCGGTAGGTTAATATTTGATTGGTAAAATTTTACAGATTAGTATACGTTGACCTGCTGTCGTCTGTACCACGTGTATTGGACATTGTTTGAATTTCGACGTTTTTGCCTTAGTGCCACAGTTTACTCTAAGTAAATCTTGGCAAAAAATAGTTTTTAGAAGCAATATTATCGGTATACAAAACAAACTATCATTTAATTAAATAGAATAGGATTCAAAACATCGTTTTAGTTAGCAATAAAAACTTTTATATTTCTGGAATAAGAGCAATTGCTTGTTGAATTAATCATACAGTACCGAATTATGTTTTAGTACAAGATTTTCGTCAAAAAATGTAACCCTATTAAGTGTATGATAGCGAATAGAAACTGGAATCATTTATTTTCCAGCTTTTTATAGACCAGGTATTAATGATCGCCACGTGCTTTTACGAGTCAAAATACCTATCTTTATAGGCTTAAACGACGACAATAATAAAGAAAGTTTGAAGATAATCTGGAGAGAGAAACAGGCTTACATAAAGAGGTTTTTTTATGGTCTGTTAACTGCACCAATAAAAATGTCTTCATCTGAACTTTTCTCAAAGATTATCGCTTCCAGCCCAAATAAGAAGTATTATAGATATTTGTAGGAGCGTGAATTTGATCTAACCTGGGCTGGAAAGAAGTATCTGACACGAATACTTAAATACCTACTTATGTAGTTTTATGTCTTCATGTTTCAAAAAAAAATTACTTCAGTTTTACATTTAAAGCCAGTCACAGAGCCATAGAAGTGTTTTTAATTCTGACAAATTTTCTATGGCATTGTTTGTTAGAACCCGTTAAACGGATCCATAACCTTTTTGAGATAAGACACAGAAACTTGTATTCAAAACAACATGTAGCAATCAATCAATGATTGTGACATCTCAATTAAAACGTCCATAGACAACTAATTTACTGCCTTAATACTACTTAGAGTCAATAAGAGATTCCATAGTTCACAAACATGAGTCAGTTTAACTGTCCTTACTAACTACGAGTGGTTGTGCAATGGGACCGGTTATTAGTCCAATAAACGGACCGACCGGACCGGTTCATTATGTGCGTGAAGACTAGTTATGATTCCTGGTAGTACTCGCCCATGAACCGGTATGTACCGGATGGCATCGCTGGTACATATACTCTATAGTGTTTTGTTTTTCTCTGCTTCTGTGTAAATATCAAGGGGTGATAAGCAAAAGTAGGCTAAGGGCCAGTTTCAGATGTTGAAGATAGCTATCTCACAGATAATGCCGTAAAAAGTAGTCAAGATTAAAAACATAATTTGTCAGATAGTTATTTCAAATTTTGTCTGAAACTGGCCCTTAAACCTTAATTTACTTTAAGATGTAATTTTCAAATCTACCTGGTAGTACAAATTCAGGTCCACAAACAAACAGTCTCAGTCACCGCATCGTTACTATAAATATTCGTAAATATGTTGATATAAGATGAATCTATTTATACGTGGATGTTTTATTAATGAGTGTGTAAACTTATTATTTATAGCTGGGGGAAAATTACAAAGGAGCACGTGTGAAAAGTTTATATGAAGCGACATTACTTTATATAAACAGAAGAAAATCGTGTATAGCCTGAGTTTACCTAACCCTTGATTGCATTCTTTTAACACGTAGATAGGGCTGAGGAGCTCGTGGCTAAGTAACAGCCACATGAGTCAATTGATCATAAAGTTAAGCAAGTCGACCCGCGGATGGGTGATCTTTTCATGGCGAGTTCTTCCGTGTTTTGGAACGCACGTTTAATTGGCAAAAATCTTTGGCAATAGTTACGGATGGTTAAAGCTTAGAAACTTTAGAAACCAGTCTTGCCAAGCAGTGCCAGTATGCTCAGATAACTGGGTTGAGGAGCTCAGAATGGCAGTAACCCCAATGGAAGCTGATCCCAATTTAGTAGGAAAAAGGCTAGGCAAGTGACGAACACATCCCTACTAATATTATAAATGCGAAAGTAACTCTGCCTGATACGCTTTCACGCCTAAACCAGTGAGCCGATTTTGATGAAATTTTGTACAGAGATAGAATAGACCCTGAGGAATAACATGGGCTACTTTTTATCCGGATGCGGGAAATACTTCCCTGGGGAAGCGGGCAAAGCCGCTGGCAGAAGCTAGTATGTAGATAAGTAAAACTAACTGAATGCTTGAATTCTCAGTAAACTAGACACGAACATTAAATACTATAATGAATATGTAGTTTCAATGTAACTGGTTATTTTTTCTCACAGTTTGAACATAATCTTTACATGACAAGTTCTTTGTGAAGGTTAAGTGTCGAGTTATGTTACTGAGTTACTGCCACTGAGTTGAAAGCGATTTGTTCACGTCTTGTTACTTGATGTGGGAAGATTTATGATTCTCTGTGTATTGTTAAGTCATAAACACTTATTGTGTATGTTTTAGTCTTGTAGTTATTTTAATGATTTTACATAGGCCACACAATGAAGACAAAGGTTTCAGTTCACTATTTTACATAGATGTAAAACAGGGTGTTTAATCTTCTATACTCATAATAAATCTGTACAGAGGTCAATTCTGTACTCCTGAGCTGGTTAGTATACTTTTCATCACGCTACAATCAATAGGAGCAGAGCAGTGAGGAGAAATGTTTGAAAACGGGAGAATTGACTCCCCGGGCTATTAGAATTTGACATCAGACGTTTCAGATCTTTGATTATGACGATTCTTGTCGCTAGCATAAGCGACATGATCCGCGAACGATGTTGCTGGCAGAAGCTAGTTAGTTATAAATTATTATACTCTGTTAAGCATAATATCTACTACTATGGTGCCCACTTAATAACACTGACAAAAACCAGACTGAAAGCAAAAATAAACAGGTTCCATTGATTTTACAAATCAATAATAATAAAAACATGTAAGCCACAAACTACAGCAGGTTAACCTACCTGAATCTGCCAAATTTTGCCAATCAAACATTAACCTTCCGCTATTGTAATAAGGTTGAAAATCCATTGAAGAAATTAGACAGTCTGTGGTAGGTTGATGTGCTGGCGTCTGTACCTATCGAACGCATTGGAGCGAATACAACAATACTGTCATTTCAAGGCGAGCAAGTGTTTACGTGCTGTCTTGAAGTACTTTATAATTGTAAGCAATTAAATGACTTAACAACTTGTATAAGGAAAATATTGAGTTTATCGTACAATTATTGTATCACGCGATGTCCTATTTAAGCAAACTTCACCAAAATCAACTATTTTCCTATTGTTTTATATTTTTAATAAATATGTTGCTATTGTTGTTGAAAATCTCCTTGAGATTTCTGCAAAATATTGAGTTTTTGTTTATAATGGATTTTCCTTTTTTAGCCTGACGCAAACGGTATGATTCAATTCTTGCATTATGAATATTTTTTTTTGTTATTAGGTATAACATTAACATTTTCATCCATTTTACTTACGAAAAATAAAAAGTACTTATTCAAAATTACTAAATTATGATAGGTACCTACCTAGTAGTTTAATATTGATGAGCGTGCCTAGTAATTACAAGAAAATGTTATGTACCTACAATGATTTTTAATACAATGTTTTTCAGTTTATATTTTCCTGCATTTGTATTTTTTTAGCCTTGGCTTGTTTAAATGAGAACTGTAATTATTATTGTGATTCTAACGATAGTAACATGGAATAAAAATAAATTGAAACGATCTAATTGTTGCTATTATAATTAATAATGGTAAAAATTATGAAATAAATATCTTCTCCATGCCAAGGTTTTTTAATATATAATTAGGTATTATTAAGTACGTCAGTAACGACCTAGACCATTTGAAACATGCGGGAAACTGGTAAGATAGCATCGAATAAATTAACGTTATTTAAGAGTGTGTACTCTATTTAAGTAGTAAAACAATAGCTAGCTATACCTGTCTGACTGCCAAATACTGATAAATTATTTAATTATAAAGAGAAGAAATTCCTAACGTTTGTTATTTTACTCGTACCAATTCGAATGTAGTTAGCTGGGTTAATGTCACCGTAGCATAACAACATAGCACCTTCTACAGATTGGAATTTAGGCACAATGGGGCGTGTTGTTGTGAAAAGAAACAGTCACCGGCATTTTCTCAAAATACCGGTAAATAAATATTGTTATCGGTTTTGCGATATTACAGCACACCTGTCAACACGACCCCTCACCACGTGCTCCGGAAACGCACGAGCGCGCGCGAAGTTGAACGAACGCAGACGCAAATAGTTTCGAACTTCTGAGCTGTGCTGTACTTCGTACCGCTTAGCACCCTTTACACAACACGACTTTTCTTTTACAGCGAACACGATGCGCGCCGTGTTAGTTTTCACAAACAATAATCTACCATAACAATACCACAATAGAACACCTGACATAAAATATAACAAGCGGCCGACACTTCTTCATTTACCGTTATTTTCTCCGGTAAAATATACAGAGAAAACTTGCGCGGACTAATAATATAAAAATTAATTGAACCACTTTTTTATAACCACGTGTTATTAAACAATTTAGTAGTTTATTGAGGAAGTCGTGATTGTTGGTTCCGTACCTGTTCCCCACCAATATCGCTTCCAGCCGTCAGTCACAGCGCGAAACATAGCGCTACGTGCGACGCCGTCTACGCGTGGCGGCCAACTGAATCTGACATAACATCCAAACTCCGCTGAGAGTGTGTAAAACGTTGGAAATTCATAATCCAATCGATTCTTTATCACCATGACTTAGAAATCAATCAAACTTTATTCATTTAGCTACAATTGAAAAGTTCTTTTTCAGGGTTCGTTTGATGGAGAGGGCGTTTTATGCGAGTAACCGACAAAGGGCTCTCCGTCGCTCCCTGATTCAATTAATCTCTAATTAGAGACGAGAGTGCTCTTAATGTTGAGTAGAGACGGATTTGACATCGTAGCCTGTCACTGGAGTAAATGGAAATCTGACAGCAGGATGGGTTTCAGCGACCCTATAACTGAATTGAGGTCAACTGTGACAGTGTAGCACAACAGGTACCTATATGAGTAAGTGTACGACTCCTTAATTGTGTTTCTTACGCACTTAACATAAATATAATACAAATTTTAAACATGAACTTATTATCACCAGTCTCCTTTTAAAGCCATTTTGTAATGATAATTAGCTATGCCCGAAACCGAAAGTAGTATTATGAATTTATAAGAGTTCTTTGAAAACAAACATACTATCAGACTACGAGACTAACAGAATAGGGACTGTACCTGCACTTGAGTCTGCGCATCTTGATACGTCCCACGTAGATGTCTGATCTCCTTCAGGATCACCATCGTGGTAAGAAATCAATCTGGTGGGTATTTAACCAGTGAGAGTACTTATTGATTTAATTATTATGTGTATGACAGCAGAACCGACATAAGACAGTAATTTAATAAAATTTGTTTTATTAAATTAGAAGTGTCCTCATGGGACTACAACCTAACTAGAACGAGGATGAGTTATGGTTAAAAAATTCTAGCCATTCACAAAAACAGTAATTATATTATATGGTACAATGCATTTATTCAAGTTATTAAATAAAGTATCAACGTCAAAAGTCAGCTATTTCTAGCAAGCCTTTGCATGTCCTTAGTAGTCACACTAGTTGCACCAAGGAGCTCTCATGGACAAGAATCGGCATTAAACTCCACAATATCAAGACGAAAATAAGAAGAAAAACGTTATGTAGATTTACGTCTATTACAGTTGTGTCTAACCTACGTTTAATAAAATAGAATTAATTGTTATGAGAAAATGTCAGTTATATTGAAACAATGAAAATATAATTTCCGTATACGCTCTAGAAGTTGTGAGTAACAATTAATTCTGTCATTCATCATAACCGTACATACATTTGCAACTTCTCCCGTTTTATATAAAACGAAATATATATTGAAAAAGTCTCATCTAGAACAGTCTAGAACATCACTCAATATAAAGTTTAAAGAAGGGATATTTTATCATCACCATCGTCACAGGTTTAGACGTTAGATCATCGTCATCAGCCTTTTTTATTGTGCCACTGCTGGGTACAGTCCTCCTCTCACTCAGAGAAGGATTGAACGTTAATTATCATGCTTGATCAGTGGGTTGCTTATAGTCCAGGTTCCTAGAAATATTTTCCGACATCTATAATCCAAGAGATAATTAGAAAGTTAATACAAACTAAGAAAGGTTGCCATGATACTTGGCTGACTTGATACCAAACCCGCATACTTACACTTGAGACACTGGTGCTATAACCACTGGACCACCAAGACTCAGACGTTATAATGATTGGTAAATGGATATAGCTGACGACGCTTTACCTACTTTAGCGTCTATGATATGTTTAAAATTAGCTACGTCTTTGAAGTCAGTTATATAGCTTTTCAGTTGTTTTATAAATAATTTTCACTCAACAACAAACTCCCTTTAATCTGAAATTGGATACTCCCAAATTAATGGACAGCACTCATGGTAAATCTCGAAATAGAAATAAATAGAATAAGGGCCCAGAATTGCCGATAAGATCCGAACGTTTGCATCTATCTTTAATCTTAGATACATTGGTCAATCCGTTGTCTTGATAAATGTCTGTTCAAAGTATCCGTGTCATGTCTCATGGTCGGTAGCCGGGGAAGAGATTGTATTCAAGCTCGGTTTTCAGGCCACGACGTCCCACAATCTACATTGTTTGTTAGAGTGCTAGATTCTTTAGCATACTTTGTTATTATACGTCGTAGATTTAAATTATGTTCTTTTAGGTATTGTATTTTATTGTGCGATTTGTTTATGGATGAAATAATTGATTTTACAAAAACGCATGAGAATTTTCAAGGAGGAGATTATAAGAGAGGAGTATAGAAGAAAGATTCTATAAGAAAAAAATAATGAAATCCTGGGAGAAGTGACAGACACCCCAAATAGAATTGGGAATAGGGCAGGAAAAAAAAGACGGTAGCAGAATTTCTTTCGCAAAGTTGTATGAGATAATTGAGTACTCTGATTTGATATATCTGCTGTTCCACTAGCAGTAGAAATATAAATGTTGTCTCTATATGTATGTACAGACGACACTAGGTCAACTACCTACCGGAATCTGCCGAAATTTTATCAAATTGAATATTAACTAACCTTCCACAACTCCACCTTTACAGAAATTCTATTGCAGAAATTTGACAGATTATGGTAACTTGATGTGCTGTCGGCTGTACCTACTATGAAACTATTACTACCTATAACGATACGTTATGATGCGTAAGTTACGAGTGTAGCATAATAACACAGATGTACATACAATCACAGTCGTACATTCTGTTTTACATAGCATATTGCTTATACACGCACGAGATCGATCTTATAATTGCTCAGCTGACATCGTAATGGTTGCATCGCTCGAATAAGGTCAGTAGGTGACATACGTGCCAATTTCTATCACACGTTTTTTAGAGTTCCGTACCCAAAGGGTAAAACGGGACCCCATTACTAAGACTTCGTTGTCTGTCTGTCTGTCTCCACGCTGTATCTCATTAACCGTGATAGCTAGAAAGCTAAAATTTTCACAAAGTATGTATTTTCCTTGCCGCTATAACAACAAATATTAAAAACTGTGAAACCTAATAACTTTGTTATTCATATATTTGTATGAAAAACAAGGTTATATTTTGCTGCCCGAAAAATGTTTGTATTTTGGCTAGTTGTAGGTAGTAGATACGTTCATTTTTCATAGATAATGGTAGGGAACCCTTCGTGCGCTAGTCCAACTCGCACTTGGCCGTTTTTTTTATTGGATTGATTAACCCGAAGCTTTTGATAGGCTAGTAGCTAACCAAACTGGAACAATACGTTCGTTTGGCCGATACAGCACTTTTTTTGTAAAACCTTTTTTATGGAAATATGGGAGATTGTGAAATTTTCATGAAAAACTTAAACCATATTTTTTTGGGCTGTTAATTGCCTAGCTTAGGAAACATGTTTTTTAATGATAGTGTGTCTAGTGGCATTGTTTTGAAAGAGGGACTGCAAGTAACCTTTTCCAATCTTTGGAAGTGAACAGAATTTTTACCCTGTCTCAAAATTACTGCGACTTACGAATGGTGGCTAAATCAGTATGTAAGTAACATAAACAAACATACTCAATATAATACGCAGAACTCAAGCAGAAAATATAAAAGGAAGGTCATCGTGACCTGATTATAAAATGTCGTTAATTCTTATGAAGAACTATTTATCCTCCTTATCATCACCAAATCAGCCAATTGCCATCACTGCTTAAAGTAGGCCTCCCGCAACGAACGCCAACCATCCTGGTTATGGTCAGCCCGTATCCTTTCACTCTCTGTCACAATTTATCCTATCTTATTTATATCTCAATACTATACACTTACGGCCGTTCCCAATAATCTATCTAACTCTGGATTTGCTTACCAGAGATAGGAATTTGACATAACTTGTATGGGGCTATTGTCAAAATGCTATCACTAGTAAGCAAATCCAGAGATAGACAGAATATTGATTTCCGCAGTAAGTATTACACAGTTTTACAGCGAGTACGTTTCTAATGAAGCGCCTGCAAGAAAAGTGATTCACATAATACGTCGTTCACACATTGCCGCCAGAATCGCTCAGGCGTTTATTTATTTAATTATAAACACTTCAGTGATTCACGCGGCAGAATATGATAATGTTTATCATTAAAATATAGCTAACGCTCTGGTTTTGCTTCTTTTGAAATATAGTAAAACCGCATTCTAATTTGTTCGCATGTAGGCCTACATTATAGCCAGCTAGCTACATAAACTAGCTTCTGCCAGCAATTTCACCCGCCTCCCAAGGGAACTATTTCCCGCACCCGGATAAAAAAGTAGCCTTTATGAAACCTAAGCTATGCTACTGCCAAGTTTCATTAAAATTCGTTCTGCTGTTTGCCAGTGAAAGAATAATCACAAACCATCGTTGCATTTATGATATTAATAGGATAATCTACACTAATACTATAAAGCTGAAGAGTTTGTTTGTTTGAACGCGCTAATCTCAGGAACTACTGGTCTGATTTGAAAAAATCTTTCAGTGTTAGATAGCCCATTTATCGAGGAAGGCTTATAGGCTATTTATACGGCTTCGCCGAGCAGTTCCCACGGGACGCGGGTGAAACCGCTGGCAGAAGCTTGTAGAATATATATAAGGAGGTAGCATAGGATACATACATACATCCTCAAAATCTTTTGGCATTTATCATATTAATAGGAAGTGGGATTATAAAGATGCATCAACACATACATGAAAATGCATTTTTTTCTCCTGCATTACAATACAATCCTTGAAGAGGTTTAAGTTGAGACTAAATACTTTATAATAAATGACATCCCGTAATAACCCAGATTTGTGTCAAATGCCCATTAATAATGTTATATTCTGTCAGATATAACTTCTCCTTCTAACATTAATTGTTGGATTGTTGTTCTGATGTATATTTATTGCTTCAGATAAAAGTTATATAGACATGTTAGCCTTCTGGGAAAACTTGGATCTTCTGCGGATTCTTAGGTATATAGAATAATTATCTTATTAACTTTCTGAAAATATTTCAGGTATAATAAAAAACACTTATACATTAATGTAAGAGATTCTGCCTGCGGCAGATCCTACCCGCGTCCCATGAAAACTACTCCGCTCACCCGGATCACATGAGTAGAAAAACGGAACAGAGACTAAGCTTCAAACAACCGCGCGAATCGATTGCACTACTACAAGTAAGCGGGGCATGTGTGTGTGACCACTGGCCGCTTGTCGCGTACGCAGCGATTCTGGGAAAAGACCGGTTTGCGCTTGCACAGGCAGTTGACAATCTCAGGGTCGGTGCGACGCACGTTATCTGTTTTTTAGTTGCAAGTTTGAATATTTTAATATTAAACGTAATATTTTGTTAAAAATGGTGGTTTATTGTACTGTGTGTATGACTAACACTAGAAAAACGAAAAATATATCATACTTCAACTATCCCAAGGAGTACAATAGGTGAGTAAATATTTTGATTATTACTTTTTCAAGTACCCACTTGCGTTTATTTTATTAGGACCTTTTTTAACAAGAAGAGAATTGTACACGGTTTGTTTTTACCTTTCATTATTATGACAAGTTTAGCATTTGTAAGTATGTATGTATTGTAAGTGTGTACATACCTACCTACTACAACCCAACCC
>NWSH02000008.1:5942413-5972491 GCA_002382865.2 Heliothis virescens
AAAAAACAGATAACGTGCGTCGCACCGACCCTGAGATTGTCAACTGCCTGTGCAAGCGCAAACCGGTCTTTTCCCAGAATCGCTGCGTACGCGACAAGCGGCCAGTGGTCACACACACATGCCCCGCTTACTTGTAGTAGTGCAATCGATTCGCGCGGTTGTTTGAAGCTTAGTCTCTGTTCCGTTTTTCTACTCATGTGCCCGGATACAAAGCCCTTGATAAATCTATACTAATATTATAAAGCTGAAGAGTTTGTTTGTTTGCTTGAACGCGCTAATCTCAGGAAATACTGGTCCGATTTGAAAAATTCTTTCAGTGTTAGATANCTGTGTGTATGACTAACACTAGAAAAACGAAAAATATATCATACTTCAACTATCCCAAGGAGTACAATAGGTGAGTAAATATTTTGATTATTACTTTTTCAAGTACCCACTTGCGTTTATTTTATTAGGACCTTTTTTAACAAGAAGAGAATTGTACACGGTTTGTTTTTACCTTTCTTTATTATGACAAGTTTAGCATTTGTAAGTATGTATGTATTGTAAGTGTGTACATACCTACCTACTACAACCCAACCCACCCAGGTTGGGTTAAGTTTAAGTATTTTAAGTAAATATTTGAACTTATTCCCGACGTCTGATTGAGCTGAATTTTTTATACCTGCGTCTTTTAACCGACTTCAAAAAAGGAGGAGGTTCAATCCGACTGCTTTTTATGTTTGTTGTGTTATAACTTTTAATAAAACTATTTAACAAATGTTTTGTTTAATTTGTCTTAACCTATCGTGACAACCCTACCAAAATAGGTAACAATTTTGCACGTTCTTAAGAAGCTTAGTCTCTGTTCCGTTTTTCTACTCATGTGCCCGGATACAAAGCCCTTGATAAATCTATACTAATATTATAAAGCTGAAGAGTTTGTTTGTTTGCTTGAACGCGCTAATCTCAGGAAATACTGGTCCGATTTGAAAAATTCTTTCAGTGTTAGATACCCCATTTATCGAGGAAGGCTATAGGCTATTTTTTATCCGGGTGCGCGCAGTAGTTCCCACGGGAAAGCGGGTGAAACCGCTGGCGGAAGCTAGTATTCTATATCTTGGCAATACAAAGCTTGGTTTACTCATTCTAAGAATAATCAGACTGACTGTGGCGTTACACTGTTATGGTATTCTATATGAAACTGATTAGCAGCTCGTCTGGAATCGTGCCCATGAAGTACAGGTTGTTTTCTTCAATTAGTTCTCCCTTCGTTTGCGTCTATTGTTTCTCTTGGACGGTTAAACGGTCATCGATTCTATAATCCCAAATTGTTTGTCCCTTAGCTTNTACTTAACAAACAAACCAATTATTCAGCTTTGTTATAGTAGTGTAGATGACTTTCTAGTTTCGATATTTAACAACATAACAAATCTTACTATTTGAAACTTAATATTTGTTTTTTTTATTCCACTAGTTCTTAATCAACATGGTAGATAAAATACGAAGAAAATTAGTCAAAACACTTGGCAATTGTTATTTGGATGCAGAACTTATTCTCATGCCTGTTATTGTATGTAAGTGTAAGATATTCATGTGAATAATTATAAATATTTCGTAGTTTTAAGTTAATTTAATAATAAATTATATCTACTGGCTAATATGTTTTCAGATACCTATAGAAAAAGGCGAGGATTGGTTTACTACAAGTTGATTTGATGGTGGTGAATAAAAAATCTGTTATCCTGGCTATTGAGCCAGCATGGCACTATTGCAATTTGATCTTAGACAGGGGTTACACGATCAGTCTGGCGTCATTCTGGCATCAGTCTCAGACTGACAAAAGACTGATGACAGACTAACGGACAAAAAACACGGTACATTTTGGACCATTAGCCCGTCAGTCACCCGGTTACGCGATCATTCTCCCATCATTCAAGACCAGACTGATGGACTGGACTGACGCCAGACTGACAGGCAAAAAATACGGTACATTTTGGACCATTAGTCCGTCAGTCACCCGGTTACACGATCATTCTCCCATCATTCATGACCAGACTGATGGAATTGACTGACACCAGACTGATNCAGACTAACGGACAAAAAACACGGTACATTTTGGACCATTAGCCCGTCAGTCACCCGGTTACGCGATCATTCTCCCATCATTCAAGACCAGACTGATGGACTGGACTGACGCCAGACTGACAGGCAAAAAATACGGTACATTTTGGACCATTAGTCCGTCAGTCACCCGGTTACACGATCATTCTCCCATCATTCATGACCAGACTGATGGAATTGACTGACACCAGACTGATCGTGTAACCCCTGTCTTAGAGCCGACAAAGTCAACTTTCCAGGGATAAAAAAAAATCGCGTGGTACAGTTATTGTGGCTACAGTACTCTTTCGTAGTTTTAGTCTCCTTTGAAGTGATAGGTTGGATTTTGTATAAAAAAAAACACCGGGTTGCACTCCGGGAGTGCTGGCAGAAGTGAAAACATGAATATTAACTTTACCTATGCGTTTTTAATATTTTTTTGAGATTATGGAATGAAGAAAGAACACAACTAATTTTTACTGTCATCACTTGCCCTCGATATTGAGAGTTTCTCAAAAAAATCTTTTGTCTCTATGACTGTACTGGAAGGTAAACTTTAAGATACCCCAACACGATTAAATATAATCAAAATTTAAACACGACTCCATCTATGATTTTTAAGGATTAAAAACTATACTCGTACTTTCATACTTGACTAACTACTTGACTTTGAAAAATTATAGATGGCGCAACACAATTTTTCTCACATGTCTTTCCTCAATTTTGAGGGTTCTGGTTGAGCTAACATTATTCAAATATATATTTTGAGTTTATTGCTGTAGCCTGGATGCTAACCTAAAGATACTCCGGCACCATTTCATTTTATAAATATAAAAACCCAAACTCCATCTATGATTTTAAAAGATAATTACTAAGCCTGACACTATTGTCAAATTTCACACGTTTGAAACGTCATAAAATATCTTACCGACCTGTACTTACGGAATTTCTATAGAATTTCGGGTTTCACGATTTCGGGTTTCACATTTCAGTCACGTGATACCTGTCGCGAGTTTATATATTTTTCCCCATACAAAAAGTGCTCAACGCCGCTAAAGAAGTTTTCACTTCAAAAAAACATGTCAAAAATGTTGACACTTAAAATTTTGACATTAGAGAAAGGCCGCCCAAAGATACGGTGGAAAGAGTGGAAGTTAGAGTGTTTTACTAGGTTTGCGAAGTTTCTGTGCTATTCTACCGATACTCTATATTATGTTGTGTGATCTACAATCTAACTATTGGCTGTGCAAGTGTCACAAATTTATCTGTTAAACCTTTTCGTCTTATAAATACGTTTTGGAAGAGGCTGTTTACATAACAAATATTATTATTATAAAAATATGTGCTAAGTTTTGTTCCTTGCTTTATATTTTCTGTTTTTTTATTAAATTTTTGAAAAGTTAATTTTATTTTTTATTTATGTCGCTTTAGAATGTTGCTCAATAAATAATTGTTATCCTATCGGTAGGATAGTAAACATTTAGAATTACAAATGGTATTTGAGGTTATTTAAAGAACAAGGGTACAGACAACAGCACATCAAGCTGCCACAATCTGTCAAATTTCTGCAACAGATTTTCAACCTTATCACAATGGAGGTAGGTTGATGTTCGATTGGTAAAATTTGACAGATTCATATACGTTGACCTGCTGTCGTCAGTACATTCAAATTGTTAACCAAGCTACTTTTTATTTAGACACAGGCAAACTGAGTTATGAGGCCAAAACAAATACATTTCCATACGCATAAGTACGTTCTAACCAATATCCCAATATCAATATAATCATCACTTCCACCTATCTTCTTATATATAAAAATAAATTGCTGTTCGTTAGTCCTGCTAAAACTCGAGAACTACTGGACCGATTTGGCTTATTTTGGTTTTAAAATGTTTGTGTAGATCGAGGGAAGGTTTAAAAGATGAGAAAATATATGATTATAAAAAAAATATATAGGTAAGTAATACGAAGTTTACCTGGTCAGCTAGTTTTCAATAAATAATTACCGCTATTTGCTGAAAGTAGGCGCCCCCAAAAAGCGCCAACGATGAACGTCTGGGGCAACCGCATCAAGTCGCGTAAAAAAAAAACTAATTATTTTTAAATAGCACACATTTGATAAGAAAACACACACATTTTACAAAATATAAAAAAAATGTGCACAATATAATCTTCTATGGTTTGTTCATTCAGCGGTATCTATCGGCAGGTTTAGGTACTGATTGCCTTTCAGGGGAACAACGTATATGTCCATCTACCCCTATGTTAAACTTTACACGTGATATGATAGATGGCTCACTATTAAGAAAGCATAAAATTGGTCTAGAAGAAAACTAATAAGTAATGACTGATAACAAAAGTTAAACTTGCATTCTTGCTAATGAAATGCTTACATTTAATTGAATGTATTTTCTTCTCCACCAACTCAAGCACTCGGATAAAAGTAGCATAGTATTTTCAGGCTCTAACGTATCTATCTCTGTAACAAAATTCGGCAGAATAGTTTTGGCCTAAAAGGCGATAATTAGACATAAAGAATGATATCTGCATTTATAATATTAGTACCGGATTATACCAAACAGAACCCATGATTAGAAAGGTAAAACACTGTTTCTCAGCTGCATCCAGTTAGACTGGAAGCCGACCCCAATATAGTTGGGAAAAGGCTAGGCAGATGATGAACCCATGATCAGAAAGGATTCGGAAAAAAAATGTCTCACGGAATAAACACTGAATATTTTTCGTAACATTTAGTAAAACCTTTATTAATTAGGTTGGAAAAGCTCTTGTTAGCTTTTCTTTAATTAAAGTTAGGTATCACCGAATGTTATAGTGAATAGTTTATGTACTTGTGATAAATCATGGAGTTTTTGTTAAATATATTTTTTTGTAAATAAATTCATGTTAGCAGTGGCATTTAAAATTTCATGCGTCACGTATAACATTTTTAATATGATAATTTTCGGATTCGGCGATGTTAACAATAAACCGCTTTATGTATTTACCTGCATAAAAGATATTATTTCTAAATATTATGAATAATGAGGAAAAAAATAACATAATCTGTATGCGAACTGAGCAATTTTCAGGAGGTTGTCATAAAAAAAAATATCGATTTTGTTTAATAAACCCAGAATATATTAAACATAAAAGAACTTTTGTTTTTTTGCTAAAAGTTTTTTTATTTTATGCTTTTCAGTTTTCGGGTCTAAAACTATAATATCTTTAATACCCATACCCACCCACAGTGACAGTTGGTCCCGTAATAGTATCATCGACGTAAAAAAGCGTAGGAAATTTGAAGAGTTCTCTCAATTTCTCCAAGATCCCATCATCAGATCCTGGTCTCCTTACCATGGGACTACCTGTGAAGTATAGATACCCTTTCAAACAAAAAAAGAATTTTGAATATCGGTCCAGCCATCTTCGAGTAATCGGTTAACATACATAAAAAAAAATACGGTCGAATTTAGAACCTCCTCCTTTTTGGGAAGTCGGTTAAAAATCGTTTATAAAACCAATCCGTTCGTCAGTCCGTGTCGTTTGCGTTTGTGTGAAAGCGCAGCGCGGTTACTAACACATTCAAATACCGCTAGTATACACTGACGGATTTTGGCAAATAAAAAAAAAAACTTAAGTACTCATTTTATTTTTGATTTGGGACTCATTAGCATAACTCACACATCCTTGAATTTGACTTAGATGCAAATCGACAGTTTGAATAAAAATTGCTAAAAATGGTTTCAAGCATTTACTCGTCAGAATAAATTTGACTCGTGCTGACGCTTTTGAAATAATAATTTAAACAAGGCAAAAAAGGAGCTCTTAATTAAAATAATAGATTCTATCGTGACATTACAAATTATATTTTGTGTAATTCTTTACGTACATGTATGTCTTCTGGATTTGTGTTAATGGCTGACAAGAGCTGACTATAAGATATCTTTCCCATAAAAGTTTGTTAGTTCTCTATGAACAGCACTATATTTAACCTACTTGGAAGATAGATAACTGTTATCGTGTTATAAGAAACCTCATATCTAGTGATTTGTGATAGTTTTTGCTTATATAGAATAGTTCTACATGGATGGTAGTGGCCACTAATGTTGGCAATTTTTTTTGAGTGAGATATAATTTTATTTTTGGATTATCCTTGCGTAGATATAATTAATTATGTCCGATATCAATGTATCAAAGATTCAAGCCTTTTATTCTGGAAAGTCTGTGCTCATTACTGGCGGTACTGGATTCGTTGGGAAGGTAAGAAATTATTTTTATTTTCAAATATCTTCAATCAGTTATTACTTACATACCTTATGCTCTTCTTAATTTCTGATTAACAGTTAAAACAGCATTCAAATTAAAAATATTTCTGCTAGCTTTTCGGTTTAGTACCGACGACAGCACATCATACTACCACAATCTGACAGAATTCTTCAATATATTTTCAACCTTATCACAATAGTGGAAGGTTAATTTTCTATTCGGCAAAATTTTACAGATTCGGGTAGGTTGGCCTACTGGCTTCTGTACCTTAGATCAATATAAAAAAATATATTTCTTGCATGGGTAGGTAGATAAGTTAGATTACAGAACAATGTTTTTTTTTGTAAATAAAAGTTATATTCAGACATACAAGTGTTTCGAATTTGAATAGGTCTAGTAATAGTGTATAAATAGTGATGGCCCAAGTGCATAGATCTTAGGAAGTGCCAATAGCCTAGGGGGCTTTCAATAGACCAGAACTCATAATCATAGATAGCATAGCTTCTGATAAATTCGCATATAGAATAAATAAAAAAACGAATATATATGTTATAATGTTTATTACAAAGAAAAAAAAAAAGAATTTTTCAAATATTTTTTTCGTCCATAAAATTAAGCAAAAATCACCATATTTCAATATGTGGTGCATTATATATTATAAATTAAAAGTAAAAAAAAAAAACTTTTTAAGAAAAAGCTTTTATTTAAAAGCTAAAAATAAGAAAATTAAATTTTGTTAATAATAAAAGCTTGTCGCTCGGTTTACCACAAATTATTATGATATAGGTAAAGGAAAATTGATAGGTATGTAAACCTCGCGACAAGCTTTTATTATTAACAAAATTTAATTTTCTTATTTTTAGCTTTTAAATAAAAGCTTTTTCTTAAAAAGTTTTTTTTTTTTACTTTTAATTTATAATATATAATGCACCACATATTGAAATATGGTGATTTTTGCTTAATTTTATGGACGAAAAAAATATTTGAAAAATTCTTTTTTTTTTTCTTTGTAATAAACATTATAACATATATATTCGTTTTTTTATTTATTCTATATGCGAATTTATCAGAAGCTATGCTATCTATGATTATGAGTTCTGGTCTATTGAAAGCCCCCTAGGCTATTGGCACTTCCTAAGATCTATGCACTTGGGCCATCACTATTTATACACTATTACTAGACCTATTCAAATTCGAAACACTTGTATGTCTGAATATAACTTTTATTTACAAAAAAAAACATTGTTCTGTAATCTAACTTATCTACCTACCCATGCAAGAAATATATTTTTTTATATTGATCTAAGGTACAGAAGCCAGTAGGCCAACCTACCCGAATCTGTAAAATTTTGCCGAATAGAAAATTAACCTTCCACTATTGTGATAAGGTTGAAAATATATTGAAGAATTCTGTCAGATTGTGGTAGTATGATGTGCTGTCGTCGGTACTAAACCGAAAAGCTAGCAGAAATATTTTTAATTTGAATGCTGTTTTAACTGTTAATCAGAAATTAAGAAGAGCATAAGGTATGTAAGTAATAACTGATTGAAGATATTTGAAAATAAAAATAATTTCTTACCTTCCCAACGAATCCAGTACCGCCAGTAATGAGCACAGACTTTCCAGAATAAAAGGCTTGAATCTTTGATACATTGATATCGGACATAATTAATTATATCTACGCAAGGATAATCCAAAAATAAAATTATATCTCACTCAAAAAAAATTGCCAACATTAGTGGCCACTACCATCCATGTAGAACTATTCTATATAAGCAAAAACTATCACAAATCACTAGATATGAGGTTTCTTATAACACGATAACAGTTATCTATCTTCCAAGTAGGTTAAATATAGTGCTGTTCATAGAGAACTAACAAACTTTTATGGGAAAGATATCTTATAGTCAGCTCTTGTCAGCCATTAACACAAATCCAGAAGACATACATGTACGTAAAGAATTACACAAAATATAATTTGTAATGTCACGATAGAATCTATTATTTTAATTAAGAGCTCCTTTTTTGCCTTGTTTAAATTATTATTTCAAAAGCGTCAGCACGAGTCAAATTTATTCTGACGAGTAAATGCTTGAAACCATTTTTAGCAATTTTTATTCAAACTGTCGATTTGCATCTAAGTCAAATTCAAGGATGTGTGAGTTATGCTAATGAGTCCCAAATCAAAAATAAAATGAGTACTTAAGTTTTTTTTTTTATTTGCCAAAATCCGTCAGTGTATACTAGCGGTATTTGAATGTGTTAGTAACCGCGCTGCGCTTTCACACAAACGCAAACGACACGGACTGACGAACGGATTGGTTTTATAAACGATTTTTAACCGACTTCCCAAAAAGGAGGAGGTTCTAAATTCGACCGTATTTTTTTTTATGTATGTTAACCGATTACTCGAAGATGGCTGGACCGATATTCAAAATTCTTTTTTTGTTTGAAAGGGTATCTATACTTCACAGGTAGTCCCATGGTAAGGAGACCAGGATCTGATGATGGGATCTTGGAGAAATTGAGAGAACTCTTCAAATTTCCTACGCTTTTTTACGTCGATGATACTATTACGGGACCAACTGTCACTGTGGGTGGGTATGGGTATTAAAGATATTATAGTTTTAGACCCGAAAACTGAAAAGCATAAAATAAAAAAACTTTTAGCAAAAAAACAAAAGTTCTTTTATGTTTAATATATTCTGGGTTTATTAAACAAAATCGATATTTTTTTTTATGACAACCTCCTGAAAATTGCTCAGTTCGCATACAGATTATGTTATTTTTTTCCTCATTATTCATAATATTTAGAAATAATATCTTTTATGCAGGTAAATACATAAAGCGGTTTATTGTTAACATCGCCGAATCCGAAAATTATCATATTAAAAATGTTATACGTGACGCATGAAATTTTAAATGCCACTGCTAACATGAATTTATTTACAAAAAAATATATTTAACAAAAACTCCATGATTTATCACAAGTACATAAACTATTCACTATAACATTCGGTGATACCTAACTTTAATTAAAGAAAAGCTAACAAGAGCTTTTCCAACCTAATTAATAAAGGTTTTACTAAATGTTACGAAAAATATTCAGTGTTTATTCCGTGAGACATTTTTTTTCCGAATCCTTTCTGATCATGGGTTCATCATCTGCCTAGCCTTTTCCCAACTATATTGGGGTCGGCTTCCAGTCTAACTGGATGCAGCTGAGAAACAGTGTTTTACCTTTCTAATCATGGGTTCTGTTTGGTATAATCCGGTACTAATATTATAAATGCAGATATCATTCTTTATGTCTAATTATCGCCTTTTAGGCCAAAACTATTCTGCCGAATTTTGTTACAGAGATAGATACGTTAGAGCCTGAAAATACTATGCTACTTTTATCCGAGTGCTTGAGTTGGTGGAGAAGAAAATACATTCAATTAAATGTAAGCATTTCATTAGCAAGAATGCAAGTTTAACTTTTGTTATCAGTCATTACTTATTAGTTTTCTTCTAGACCAATTTTATGCTTTCTTAATAGTGAGCCATCTATCATATCACGTGTAAAGTTTAACATAGGGGTAGATGGACATATACGTTGTTCCCCTGAAAGGCAATCAGTACCTAAACCTGCCGATAGATACCGCTGAATGAACAAACCATAGAAGATTATATTGTGCACATTTTTTTTATATTTTGTAAAATNGAGACTCACACTACATCTATTTGTGCTAAAACTTTAAAACTATGTAACTCCTGCTATAAGCATTTAAACTATGAATGCACGTAGTTAGCTCCTAAACAGTATTCAAAACAGCAAGTTTAATAATTTCAGACTTTAATAGAAAAGTTGCTGTACAGCTGCAGTGGGATTGACAAAATTTATGTTCTGGTACGTGATAAGTATGGCAAGCAGGCCAGCGAGCGACTGGCTCGTATTACTAGCTCACCAGTAAGTATAGGTTTTTAAATATGAGTTTAATATTTCGGAATGCCCGGGCCAAGCGTGGAACACGCTGAAACGCAACTTGGCCACGCGATTTTTGCTGCCAAGGGGTAAGAATAGACGTTTGCAATCAAAATAGTTTTTTTTTTTGTAAAAATGTCTAAGGTATCTGTTTTTTTTTTTTACTTCCGAATATTTTTATTTATTTTACTTTATTGGCCAACCAACAATTGTTTACACTGATACTAAAATTAAGGACATTCAACCACAACATAAGAGTGTTTGATAAAATATATCCAGTTTCAAATGCACTGCATTTTTTTCATGTTATAAAAATAATTATAAAATATAATGCGGCAGCTTTTACATACAACTAAGTACAATATAATTCGCTCATGTTTACTTTATTAGATACATGTTATAATACTTACGACAACTTAAATGAATATGTTATAACTGTTTCTTAATGACTAAATATCTGGCAAATATCAATTGAATATTTTCAGGCTTTCGACAGATTAAAAGCGTGCCGAAATGAGGACCTCAAAAAAATTACAGTCATCGCTGGGGACATTACCAGGCTGAATCTCGGGTTGTCGGAAAATGTTTTAAATATATTGCAGAACGAGGTTTGTCTGTGTGAATATTTATTTACAAAATTGTAGGTACAGACAACGGCAGGTCAAAATATACCAATCTGTCAAATTTCCGCATTCGATTTTCAACCTTATTACAATAGCGGAAAGTTAATATTCGAATGGGAAATTTTGACAGATTCGTATACGTTGACCTGCTGTTGTCTGTACCTTTTTCTTGGTATGTTAAATGAAGCACTCCCTAATTAAAATCATCTTAGAGGTGTTTAGTATGCGGTGCCGCAAAATTTTCAAAATTCTAGCTGATTCTCCTAATTTTGTTTTTTTTTTTTTATTATTATTGATTGCCGATTATCTCGTACCAATGTTATGAACATAAATACACGTATGCATGCATAGTATTGAATATTTTCTAAAGATTAACTTTGGCTTATTTATAGCGAAAGGAACAGGGAAAAACCCTGACCTTTTTGCTCTATCTTTTTTCTCTATCTATTCTAACTTATCTAAAATACATATACTTTCAGGTGTCTGTTGTTTTTCACCTAGCAGCGACGGTGGCATTCAAATTGCCACTAAAAGATGCCATTAGGATCAACGTAAATGGAACTGAAAATGTAATAGAATTATGTCGCCGTCTGAAAAAATTACAGGTACGCAAATTACAAGGGATTTCCAATAGCAACCGGTAAATTTTTTTGGAAGCCTGATGTAGGTACCTACAAGTGAAGTGGATAGTTTAACAAAAAAAAAGTGCTATTTGGAGAAGAAAATTCCAGTTAATCAAGTAAAATGCGTCTGCTTAAGCATTAAAAAATAATAATTTAGAGCTATATTTTAATTAAAAGATTTCTTTTAAATAGGGTTTCGTGCATGTATCGACGGCATTCAGTAATTCGGATCGAAAGGAAATTGATGAGGTGGTGTATCCTATGCCTATTAAGTTAGAAGACGCCAGGAAAGTAGCTGAATCCTTTTCCCACAATGAAAGGATTATTGACGTGTTTTTGGGTGAGATTTTCTTGCAAACCTATGATACAGCAGGTCAACCTACCTGAATCTGTCAAATTTTACCGACCGAACATTCACCTTCCGCTATTGTGATAAGGTTGAAAATCGATGTCAGAAATTTGACAGTTTGTGGTAACGAGATGTCGTCTGTACATAAACAAAACATAAGTAGTTACATAAAAAAATAATTGCAAAGCATTATTTTTTTGGAAAAAGTCAATTAGATATTCTTTTTTAAATTGCCTCAAGAATTTAATTTAAAAAATACACCCAGTCAGAGGTGTGACCGGTCCCAAACATATACCATTTTTTGAAAAATTAACCCGTTTTATTATTCAGTAAACATCTCATTAACTATCACTAAACAAGAAATATTTTTATTTTCAGGAAAGAAACCCAATACTTACACCTTTTCCAAAGCATTCGCTGAAGAACAGGTTATGAAACAGAGTGAAGATTTGCCGGCAGCAATTATCAGACCTTCCATAGGTAACCTAAAAACCTACATCAATCCAAAAACTAAGATAATACAATTAATCTTTAGTTCGATCTTCTTTATTTATCTTATCAGTACAGATAACGAATTTTAGAGATGTCTTTTTGGCATAATATTTAGATTCTATTTTATAAACTATTCTTTTAACATCATTTTTTCTTAACAAATTGGACAGTTGAGCTGTCCGACAATGTATATATTTTAAAACATAATTGGCAGCTTACGAATAACATAGTGGCTGACAGGCTTATAAAAGACACATCAACACTCAGGGATAATTTGTAAAGGGCCTAAAAAAGAGTATTTCATTCTTTAGAGTAGCTGTACCTACTACATGGTTAAAACAAAAATTGCAAGCAGATGTTTAATTTTCATTCATGAACAATTTAATAAAAATTGCAAACTTTTTTTAAACTGACCCAAGCGACATAATTGCTCGTATATTTCTTTAAGGTACTTTTATTTTTGTAATTTTCAGTAATGTCAGCCCTCAAAGAGCCATGTCCTGGTTGGATTGATACGTGGAACGGATCCACGGGGCTGTTCGTAGGAATGCCTGCTGGAGTCCTGAAGGTGGTCAAAGGCAGGGGCACTAACATTACAGATTTAGTCCCTGTAGACATTGTTAGTAACCTAATTATCGTCGCCGCTACGGAGTGTAAAAAGTAAGTACATATTTGTATTTTATGGGAAGGCTGTGTTATATGAATCAAAAAAGGTCATATTTTTTATTGGTTTCATAAAACGAATGATATTTCGTTTATTTATGATCTGAAAATAATTTCACCGTTATTGGCTGACACGTTAAATGCTGACATAATTAATTGTCAAGCTTAAGAATTGTTCGAAGTACTTAATGGTAATTCCTAGAAAAAATCTCGATGATTGACTGCCTTTTGTTGTTTGTAATATAATAACAATAAATTAAGGATTGTTTCCAACCTTATAACAAATCTTTGCGAAACAGTCTGTGATAATGATGTGATGCCATCGTTATTGCATTCACGTAAACTGCTGTAAATGACACTTAATCGATATTTCCTACGGTTTTATTTCAGATCAAAACAAATTAAAGTGTATAACTGCTGTACTGGACCTTCGAACCCTATCACGTGCGATGGCGCCAGTGCTATATGTAGGAGAGTAGCATTGAAATACTCGTTGAGTAAGATTTTTGAAAATTCTTAAAAATATAATCTTAATTTGAGAACCTTGCTCGTTTTTGGAAATCGATTAAAAATAATATTCACGAATGGTAATGTGTATTTTGAGGGTCGCTTTGTAGTTCCTGTCAGACTTTTAAAGTAAAATTATTTTTTGTTAATGTTTGTTATTTTGTCCAACAAACGAAAATTCCCCCTGACCAATTTTTGTACTAATTTATTAATTTTTTTCTCAATTTTCAGATGTGTTGCCGTGCCCCTTTCTAATATTCACACCTAGCGTTATAGTATACAAACTACTCACATTCCTACTACAAATCATACCAGCGTATATTATCGACTTTTGGTGTATATTAATGAGAAGGAAAGCTACGTAAGTAACTAGTTTAAGTTGATTAGATGATTTAACAGGTATAGGTAAGAAAGTGTGTGCTAGCCAACATGGTCAAATACGTCATATTTTATTATACTACATGAATTTTTGTATACTCATGTAATGATTTGGATACAATTGGTTCTTCGAACCATACAGACAGAATTGTGTTGCTGGGGAGTTTGTTCCACCATTTCTTCTTCCCAGCCAAAACACATAGGAAGTGGTGAAGGGCGGGCGTTTTTGGGTCTGTCTTTTGTAAACTTGACCTTCAAAAAGTGCTGATTTTCAGCCTACTTTGAATAAATGCTTTTTGATTTTGATTTGATTATTTCTTTCAAAATAAGAACAATTAGTTAACACAGACAAAAATATTTACTGTCTTGTTGTTTTGAGTCATATTTATTGTTTACTAGCTTCCGCCGGCGGTTCTACGAGTACAAGTTTAGTAGCCTATATTTTGTTCCGATGTAAAGCTAAATTACCGATAATTTCTATCAAAATCCGTTCAGCCATTTGCGCGAGGAGAAGAAACAAACTCATACACACACTGACAAACTTACAGTTTTACGAGTATAACATAAGTGTGATTTTTCAGGCAAGTGAAGCTACAGGGTCGTCTGAAAAAAATCATAGACGCTGTGAAATTCTTCTTACTTAATGAATGGAAGTTTTCTGACAGAAATGTGAGAAATCTTCTGGAAAGTATGTCAGCTGAAGATAAAGAAGCATTTAATTTCGACGTGAAAACGATTAATTGGGTATCGTGCCTCGAAGATTACGTATTGGGAGCAAGGAAATATTTGCTGAAACCCGAGAAATAGATTTGGAGGAAATATTGTCGGTATCGTGTATAGAGGGATTAATTAAAAGAAGAGATTAATTAATATTACCTAGAAATAATAATTAACAATACGTGTGTGATTATTGCGTGTATTCATTAAATTATAATTCTACTTTAACAGTTTTTATCTACAGATATTCTGAGCATAGCAGTATTTTTTAAATGATATGACATATTTGGGCTGGTATCAGAAGGACTAGATAGCAAATCGAAGATATCATGTTTAGTCCAAATAGCAGAATGTCTTAATCGCACAATGCCCAATTCGTAAAATGTTTACATCACTTTAAGTCCATCAAAAAGCCTCAGTCGCAAAAGACTACATCCCTAAATTCCACACAGTTTTGTTTACGTTTACGTGCAAGACGATGCGATCAAGACATTGCGATTTGGACTAGCTGCGACATACTTAGTCAATTTGCGATCTAATAATACTCATACCAACTCAAACACGCTATAAATCTTCACCTACAACCACATTCCATTTCCTCGAAACATAACAAAAACCACTATGACACATTTACGTATTGATCTCAGCTTTCCACTAACGAAGCGGAATGCTCACTAAATCACGGGATTATACGCACTATCTCACCGGTGCAGGTAACACAGTTAAAACAAATGAAGGTTTAGTATCAGCTACTGGTTCTCGCTGGTCTATTGTGTGATACGGTGACATCTTTATGTATGTCTATGTCCGTTCTTGTTATTGCTGCAGAGTTATTTAAGCTCTCTAGACGAAGGACAAGACGGATTTTGTATGAGATTGGGTTTATTTGTCTGGTGGCGAATTCGGTAATAATGAATATGGAAGTGCTTTGCATAAAAGTAATTTATTTATTTAACCGTAGGTATGGCACTTGCGCAATTTAATAGGCGAATACATTATAATTATTTCAAGTCAACATTCAGGTTTCTTAGTCATATAGCTACCTACGTCTAGAGTGTGGGTATTGGGTAAAAAAGTAATTAATACGATTTCGATTTTCAATCTGACCCTTAATGACAGTTTAAGATATTTTTGTATTTAAAAAAGAGAACAAAGCTTTTAAAAATTGCGAAAGAAGTACAGAGAGTTCAGGCTTTACTTGTTTCCAAAGGAGCTTGATGGTTGTTTGTTCGCTCCCAGTAAGATTTCGTGGAACTAGAGTGAAAACCACTTTGTGAAAGCCTCATCCGTCAACTTTAGCGTCCATTTTGGTTTGAAAGCTACATTCCTTAGGACTTATGCATCTAGTGTACAGATATGCATAAATATTTTGCATTGCAGCGCTTTTTCTGTAATACAATTTTTTTGGGTAATACAATTTTTTAGAGATAGAGTTTAAATTATTATACTTTTAAAAAGAGGCTTGTAAATATGTTATTGTAATATGTAAGCTATATTAGTGCCAAGTTTCATCAAAATCCGTCCAGTAGTTTTTGCCTGAACGAGTGACAAACAAACATAAATCCTCACAGATTTTTCATTTATAATATTAGTACGATGGTAGGATATCAGTAGGATACTGACTTTAACTGAAATCTTTAAGTAAACCTATACTATCAGGAAAATCTACACTCATGTCAAGGATTCTAAATACCAGTCATCATTCAATATTCCCGTGTTTGTTCCAGTGTTCAAACCTATTCCATCCTAGTGTAATGTTCTATTTGAATACCCGTATCTCGTTACCATGCGGAACGTGGTAGGACCAGTATTAAGGTTTGTGCAGACATAGCTCAGCCGTATGAGATGCTAAATTCATATTGTGAGCGTGAGCTGTTTGTAAAATCTAATTATTCTGCTATTTGGACGTGTAACTGACGAAGTAGGTTTCAGTAAAATATATGAAATGTTCATTATTTTGAAGAAAAGTTTGTACATTAGTACTACTAGCCGTTTTCCCACGATTTCACTCGCGTCTCGTGGGAATTACTGCCCTTACCCGGATAAAATATAACCTATGTCACTTGTGGATAATGTAGCTTTCGGATGGTGAAAGAATTTTTTAAATCAGTTCATTACTTCCAGAGGTTACCGCCTACAAACAAACTTACAAAACAAACAATTTTACCTCTTTATAATATTAGTATAGATAAGTAGGTAAGTGAGGTTGGTTACTTACATATTATTGTTTGTTATCATCGTCATCATCTAAGCCATAGTTCAACGTATTCATTGAATTCCATGGCAGCAGCCTGAGTTTATTGCCTTCCCTATTATTGTACAGCTCTGTAAAGAAATAATACAACAAAAAATCTCATTATATGTATAACACTATTATGTCCTATTAAACAAGGCACTTCAACGCCTCAGAAACAAGATTATTTTTGTTTACTAGATAAACTTACATTGAAAATGGTAACAATAAAACAAGCTAGAAAGTTCTCGGAAGCTGTCCTGAATCTTCATTTGATGTGGAGGTGTTACATGGAATTGAATTACTGGCGATTTATATACTTACTAGCTTCTGCCAGCGGCTTCGCCCGCTTCCCGAGGGAACTATTTCCTGTACCCGGATAAAAAGTAGCCTATGTCCTTTCTCAAGTTCCAAACTATATCTGTACCAAATTTCACACAAATCGGTTCAGTAGTTTAGGCGTGAAGAAAAGACAGACAGACAGACAGACAGACAGACAGAGTTACTTTCGCATTTATAATATTAGTTTGGATTTGGATTGGATTTTCTAGGGAAACTACGTTCAATGAAAAATAGAGTTTTTTAACTCATAATTCATTTGTATATCTATGCTTAATATTATAAAGCTGAAGAGCTTGTTTGTTTGAACGCGCTAATCTCAGGAATTACTGGTCCGATTTGAAAAAATATTTCATTGTTAGATAGCCCATTTATCGAGGAAGGCTATAGGCTACTTTTTATCTGGGTGCGCCGAGTAGTTCCCACGGGACGCGGCTGAAACCGCTGGCAGAAGCTAGTTTTACATAAGAATCACATCTCTATCTCTCTTTTATGGTTTAAAGAAACAAATAAACTTTAGGTACATCTTCATATAACAAATCGGTAGGTAATGGACGACTGAACCGCTTCTACGACTAAAAATAACCATTACTTAAAAACCCATAGATGGTACAAAGTGGAACCCTTTTAGTAGAACGACTAGAGAAATCATTCCCGATTCGTGGTCAAATACGTAGTTGTAGATAGATAATATTTATTCATTTCTTAAAGAATCAAAGGACCAAGAAACGAATCAAAAGGACCAAGACCGAGATTTTAAAAGGTCCTTTTAGTGGACCAGCAGTGTAATGGAGGTCAATAAATCAGTTACTGAAATACAGTAAGTCTATACTATCATAATATCTGAAGAGTCTGTTGTTTTTTTGTTTCTTTGTTTGAGCGCACTTATCTCGGGAACTACTGGTCTGATTCGAAAAATTATTTCAGTGATAGATAGCCCATTTATCGAGGAAGGCTATAATATAGCCTGCCTCGATTCCTTTTATTCCTTCCTTATATATACTACGCGCACCCGGATATATTATATTCAGGTGCGCGTAGTAGTTCCCACGGGACACGGGTGACACCGCTGGCGGAAGCTAATATTGTAATATGAAGTTAAGAGTCAAAGTAATTGCGGAGTCTATCAAGCGGTGTAATGAAATGGTATCCTTCATGCACCGACGAGCTTTTGTATGGAATGAGATATTACAAGTAATTTGCAAATTGCCAATATTGAACATATTGATGAAAACGATATTGTATGTAATATGCTCATATTAAACAATTTGTTTGATTATGTTCTTTCATAAATGTTGCTTCTATTTTGTGTATCTACCTTGGAAAATAAAATGATTACTTAAATTAGTAGAGAAGTAATTACTGATTTAAAGTACATATATATTCATGTTTCAGAGACAATAAAAAGTTACTGAATTTCACTACTAGGGATTTAAATGCCACGTACAATTTCCTTGTAGAGTTTGATTGGGGTTCAATCAATAAAGGTCAACAAGAAATAAAATGGTTTGACACGAATATGTCTCAGTTCTAAGTATTAGTATGTAATGTAGGCCTACTCGTATATGCTATTGAGTAGTTTTTGAAGGCCCAAATGAAAAATCTCACAGATGTTTTTCGAGTTACGATCAAATAGCTATCTAACAACATTTTTCTATTGTATTTTTACTATGTTGTAATATTTTGTATTAAGATTAATCGTTCTATTTGCCTCATTTTCAATTTATGTACTGTCCGTGTAATATTTCATTTTTCAATTTCAGTTTATCATCCGTCAGAATAATTTTATGAGATTACTACTGATAGCATTAGTGTACATAACTAAACCAAGATAGATTTTCATTCTAGAATTTTCTAGAAAACTCTAAAATTCATTGAATTGCGAATGTTTTTAATTAAGATACGTTCACTTTACGAGACGAGTTAATGTGATTTCTTTATGTCTTTCCAAAGAAAGTTCTACTAATGGTTTTCATTCGACAAACTCGTCGTTATTCTTTTTTTAGCAGTCTCACTTTTTAGGGGTCCGTACCCAAAGGGTAAAACGGGACCCTATTACTAAGACTATGTTGTCTGTCT
Source organism: Heliothis virescens (assembly GCA_002382865.2). NCBI lineage: Eukaryota > Metazoa > Arthropoda > Insecta > Lepidoptera > Noctuidae > Heliothis > Heliothis virescens. The sequence goes on from NWSH02000008.1 coordinate 5,961,733, forward strand.
CCGGGCTGTATCTCATAAACCGTGATAGCTAGAAAGTTGAAACCTTCACAAATGATGTTGGTATTTGCCGCTATAACAACAAATACTAAGAATTAAAAAATATAGATATATTAAGGGGGTCCCCATACAATAAACGTATGAAACCGCAAATTATAAATTTGTTATTCATATATTTGTATGTAAAATAAAGTTATTTTTTCTTGACCGAAAAAAATTTGTATTTTGGCTAGTTGTAGGTAATAGATAAGTTCATTTTTCATAGACAATGGTACCTACGGAACCCTTCGTGCGCGAGTCCAACTCGCACTTGACCGGTTTTTATATTGAATCTACATCCAATGAAACTGCTACTAGTATGTGTGATGTTTCTTGGACACAACTTCAAAGTTTAGATGTTCTTTCATCTGGACCCTATGATGGGTTTCTTTCGACGTATTATACTGAAGTAGGTAAGATCTGAGCAACGAAAGTGTTTTATTTTTAGTTTTAAAGTAAGTATGTACTAACCTTTTTACCCGACTAGGGCGAAGCGAAAAGGAGGGTTATGATTTTGACCTGTTTGTATGTATGTATGTATGTATGTATGTTCATCGGTTCCCTCATAACTTCTGAACTACTTATCGTAATTTAACAAATGAGATATCATTAGAAGCGTCTAGGCCGTCCGCTGGTTATAGGATATGTAAAATTACAAAAATATTCTTGTGGCGCCCTCTAGAGGACATTAAGTAGTCAACTTAAAAAAAAATGTCATCATAAGGTACCGTGTTGCATATCAAAAGAAAGGGCTTAATTAGCACATTTCAAAAATATAAATATTGTAGGTAAATATTGTATGAGGCGCCTTCTGGAGAATGAAAACATCATAGTAGGCTCAGGTCTATAGATGGTTTATTTATTTGTGCCTTGGATCATAACAAATAAAGTGCCCTCATGATTCACGAGTTCTAGAGGAATTAGAAAGGTTGCGCAGTCTCCAAAATTATTAAAATAAAAAATAAGTTCAAAAACTAAAACCCGACTACTGAAATATCGCGCTCTAAAAAGCAAAAAACAAGATAATATGCATTAATGTGTTACATAAAATACTAATCATAAGGATGTTAAGATAGTAGCAGTAGTCGTATGCCACCAATACTAACAAAATAACATACTGTGTTATTTAAAATACTCCGTCAATCTCAACCGTTCAACCATTTTTAGATGAGCCTNTGTTCTAGAGGAATTAGAAAGGTTCCGCAGTCTCCAAAATTATTAAAATAAAAAATAAGTTCAAAAACTAAAACCCGACTACTGAACTATCGCGCTCTAAAAAGCAAAAAACAAGATAATATGCATTAATGTGTTACATAAAATACTAATCATAAGGATGTTAAGATAGTAGCCGTAGTCGTATGCCACTATGTTATTGATTTAGGGATGTTACTTTTCACTAAAGGCCAGGCGTCAGCTCTCAATAGGCTCATCTAAAAATGGTTGAACGGTTGAGATTGACGGAGTATTTTAAATAACACAGTGTGTTGTTTTGTTAGTATTGGTGGCATACGACTACGGCTACTATCTTAACATCCTTATGATTAGTATTTTATGTAACACATTAATGCATATTATCTTGTTTTTTGCTTTTTAGAGCGCGATATTTCAGTAGTCGGGTTTTAGTTTTTGAACTTATTTTTTTAACTAAGTAAATTGCGCTAGTTTCTCAGGTTCCAGACAAAGTTCTAGATTTGACAAATTCTGCCAAACTCAATTTTGTTTATTTCAAATAGGCCTATAAAAGCTCTTATGAAACGTCAAGCTTTTCTACGGCAGTATCTGTCAGATAGCAATCAAGAACGTTATATGGAACCCGTGAAATCGGCTTTAAATATTCCAGGACTTGCTGTCTATTGCGCTTGTTCTTTCATTCCATAATGTAAATAATTATATCATGAACAGAAAATATTTCTTCAAAAAAAAATACAATGATTTAGTTTTTATTGACGAAAATAACTCGATATTGTGCCATTAGTAAGATAATCCCTTATATTGAGTTAATGGCGTCTTATTGTTTAAAGACGTTTCGAGGAACCAATAAATGTGATGCTCAAACTGAATTAGTTACGGTAGTTAAACTATATTATATCAATTATTACATAGATGAGATTCATTGTTCTCTAAACTTGGATATGCCTCATAAAGCATGCAATTGTTATATAAGTACTTATAGACACAAGCACATCAACCTACTGCAAATCTGTGCCGTGCCCCCTGATAGGTCCTCGACCTTATCACAATAGAAGAAGGTTGATTGGTAAAATTTGAAAAAGAGAAAAGAGGTATCGTAAACCTTTAATAGTTTGATCGCGAGTAAGACCCGGTTGTTGTCTAAAATATTGGTAAAATTTGTCAGATTCGGGTAGGCTGACCTGCTGTCGTTTGTACCTAAAAGGTTAATAACAATATCACAGAAAGCTAAAAGAAATGCTTTTACTTAATGACGTCAGAAAAAGATGAATAATGACTTTCGGTTTGTAAGGAATCCTTTCAAAGCGATCAATTTGATAATACGGTACGTTTTCCTGGTTGCTATCGATATGATGCCGCACTGTGTATCTCGTATCATATATATGTAACTTTCTTTGTATGTAAGAATACAGAATTACTTTTGAATATGGAATAAAAGATCGTTTAAGAATGTCTACCGTTGGACAAAGAGGCCTACTTCAAGCTGGGTGATTTACCCATATCAACTCATCGCGCTGGTGAGCGCAGTGTGGGATATTTTTAACCCCCGACGAAAAAAGAGGGGTGTTATAAGTTTGACGTGTCTGTCTGTCTGTCTGTCTGTCTGTCTGTCTGTCTGTCAGTCTGTCTGTGTGTCAGTCTGTCTGTGGCATCATAACTCCCGAACGGAAGCAGTGATTTCAATTTAGTTTTTTTTGTTAGCTTTGGAGATGCTGCTTCCTATCTCCCACTTGGGGCTATGTGGTGGTTATACCGCTACCAGTCGGTCACCAGATTCTCGTCCTTTTTCCAGCAGGATACACCACGAGCAGGTGAGGTTGGTAATTTTGGCAAGACGTTGGTTTGTCGTTCGTATCGTCATGTTTCCATTAATGTTTTTTTTCACAGAAGCGAACCTATTATAAATCCCTAGGAACTCAAACAATGTCGGGATACTTCATATCCAAACTGAAATAAACGAATCGATCCCAAATTTCCATTCGCAATTTGTTCACCTAATGAACACCACTACATAAATCTTTTGTCCCCACATATTCGTCGTTGCAAACAGTAACCAATACCCTCAAAAAGGCACAATACGACCAAAACAAAAATATACATTACCATTGGAGCGGGCCAAGTTCCTTTTGCTCGAAGTTAGTTCGTGGAACAAAGAGAAACTACCACCTAGAGTTTTCTATCAAGTGTCTGTCTGCAGACTTTGTGCCTCTGTTGCTTTACCTCTTAGATCGCGACAAGTGGGACGCATAGCTGTATTGTGTGACGAGAAAACATATGGGGTACGGCGATGAATGTTTGTTTTTCTTTGATTTAGAAAAACCGGATTATTTGAAAAAGGTTTTATTGGAATTGAACGTCACGTGATAGGAGTTTGCATATCGATGGAAAATTGTTGATATGAGTACCTACTTTTGCAAAGGGCATCGATATAATTATAACCCATGTACGCGAGTATATTTAAAACGGTATTAATATACATCAAATATGAATACGTGATATTTATGTGTATTTATATTATATACTTGATCTAAATATACTCGTACTTACTTGGGTTAGGGTTGGTAAAATCGTTGACTATATCTTTCTAGCGTTACTATTATTGACAACGCCCACATTGATAAATGTGATGAGACTCCTTTCATTTTTCTTTCATTGTGTTTGTGACAATAACTGAAATTTTTCAAGAAATATCAAGTAGGTACTCTATATAGCGGGAGATTGATAAAAACGAGAATTATTATAATACTGACCAACTTAGTAGTAGGAGGTAGTGTGGTATTGTTGGGAATTTATTTATATTGATGTACCTAAAAGTTATAGAGATCATAATAATACGGGGACCTATTTTTTTTTCTATTTTTAGATGTTCCACATTTTACTGGCACATAATTTGGTTGCCGTCAAAATCGTGGTAATCTTCTTATAAAAAACAAAAATAAATGTAGGTATTTTAGTAAACTCGTTATGAGGTTTATTTAAATGAAAATTTAGTTTTCTCAGAAAGTGAGGTACTTATATTGAAGTGTGTTTTCGTCTAAACTACCGTCTCAATTAAATTTGAATATCCAGTTTAACGTTCCATAAATTGATCAATCGATAGATTATCTGGAAAAAATTACGAAAATAATTTTCGTAAATTTTTCAAACTTTTATAATAATTATAAAAGTTTGTATCTGAGCTTATGTCGAAACCAAACTTCGATTTAGAATCTTCCGACAAGTTTTTAATAGATTTAATAGAATTTTCAATTCATCAACACGTTTGCTACGCATTTTTTGTTTTTCGTACTTTAATTGAAAGTTGTTATATACAGCTGCAGTAGGATTGACAAAATTTATGTTCGCGTACGTGATGCGCCCGGCAAGCAGGCACGCGAGTGACGGCCAAATAACTAGCACGCTACTGACTTTATTTATTTAGACCTAAATGTAGTTGGGTGAAAAAATAAAATAAATTGCAAACGTGACGGGTACCAACGCTACTAAATATTCATAAACATGGAAGATTGCTTCTGTTCGTGTTATGAAGTTAGATTCATCGCCGCCGGTATGAACTTTATTGGCTTTTGAAAATATACTGTTTTCCTTTTTTATGTGCGTCTCAATTTGGGTGTTTGTGACACATTTATTATTAACTCTAATTGCTTTTTTAATTATGATTACAAAACTAGATACAGGGTGTCCGGTGGCAAAATTAGGATTTCAAAATTCAATAATAAAAAAACTAAAAAATATTTTTCTTTATTTCAATCACTACAATAAAGAAGATAAGTGCGGATTTTGTTTCTTAAAAATAATTTCGTCTAAATGTTGACCGTCACGCCGGACACACTCTTGGAATCTGGCTTCAGTTTTCGCGCTACTCGCTGAAGAAGGGCCACTGGGATGCCATTAACCTCGCGAACGATATTTTCTTTTAATGCTGAGATGGTCGGTGAGGCGGTTTCACAAAATTTACTTTTGAGGTATCCCCATAGAAAAAAGTCCATAAGTGTAAGATCTGGCCACCTGGGTGGCCGGGGGATGTCAGCGAAACGGCGTATTAATTTGTTAGGGAACAAATTACTAAGAAGTGCAACGGTCTCGCTAGCAGTGTGAGGCGTGGCGCCATCTTGCTGAAACCATGGCTGTGAACTGTAGGCAAGATGTTCTTTTAATATTGGCACAAAAAAATCGTTAAGCATACGCCAATAAAAAACGCCGGTCACAGTAATGACATGTAATCTGAAATAGGGTCAGATTACTCCTCTGCTTAACAAGGTACACCAAACCGTCACTTTTGGATTATGAAATGGATGTTGACGTTTTAATTGTGGGTTCTGCCCTCTAGGTGACCAATAATGGCAGTTTTGTTTATTTAAACTTCCATTTAAATGAAAATGGGATTCATCACTCCGCGAGATTGTGTTAACTGTACGAAATGGCTGCAATATTGTCTCGCAGAAACTTTTGCGCAAATTGTATTCATTTGACTTAAGTGCATGCACAATTTTAAATTTAAAGGGGTGAAGTTTAAGGTCCTTTTTCAATATTTCGTGCACACTCGTTTTTGGTAGCCCTAACGCAGCCGCTCTCTAAGGCACGGACTATCGCAGATTATCGCGGAAACCTTTTGCGAAAAGTTCGGTCTTTTCATCAGTCCTAGATGTTCGGCTGGGTTCCGACCGAGGGTAATTTGCTGCTGAGCTTTTTGTTATGAACCTCCGCACCCACAATCGAATTAAATTTTTGCTTGTTGTCTGATATTGTACCGCGAACAAAATCTTCGACGAAATTTTTTTGCTTCGAAATACTCTTCGACTGCAAACGCACATTGTTCAACTGTCCACTGCGACATCGTGTTTAAGGAATCCGCACNATTTACACTTCCATTTAAATGAAAATGGGATTCATCACTCCGCGAGATTGTGTTAACTGTACGAAATGGCTGCAATATTGTCTCGCTGAAACTTTTGCGCAAATTGTATTCATTTGACTTAAGTGCATGCACAATTTTAAATTTAAAGGGGTGAAGTGTAAGGTCCTTTTTCAATATTTCGTGCACACTCGTTTTTGGTAGCCCTAACGCAGCCGCTCTCTAAGGCACGGACTATCGCAGATTATCGCGGAAACCTTTTGCGAAAAGTTCGGTCTTTTCATCAGTCCTAGATGTTCGGCTGGGTTCCGACCGAGGGTAATTTGCTGCTGAGCTTTTTGTTATGAACCTCCGCACCCACAATCGAATTAAATTTTTGCTTGTTGTCTGATATTGTACCGCGAACAAAATCTTCGACGAAATTTTTTTGCTTCGAAATACTCTTCGACTGCAAAATCACATTGTTCAATTGTCCACTGCAACATCGTGTTTAAGGAATCCGCACGAATGACGAATCGAACAAGACCCGCCAAAAGCTCCTCCGCTCAAAGGTTCGAAGACAGTTCAAAATATAAATCCTAATTCTGCCACCGGACACCCTTTATTTGTTTGCTTATTTGGAGACTATATATACAAATCACTGCAAATATGTATTTTACTCTTCAAGTACCATGACCAAAACCTTTACTCGCTTGATATGTAAAAAGATATAAATTCATTCATTAAACTAATTTTGATAATCAAATCCTACAACATAAATACAAAACATAAATACATTTCCTAACAATCCTGTTCCCGATACCTATTTCCCAGAAGTTTGATAGTCTCAAGGCTAGACACGTTGGAGTCTAACAAATAATTGTAGCCTTGTCTAGATCTAACCAGACCTTGGACTGAACGATGTTTGTCTCTAAGAAGTGTATCAATATTTTATGTAATATCTTCTAAGTCATAATTTGTGTGGAGACGGATAAAATTGCTTTCAGATTAGAGGGTAGTCAATAAGCCAATGCCTTACTTACTCATAAATAAACTAGCCGTTTTACGTGGTTTCACCCGCGTTCTGGTAAAATATTTTCGTGTACCCGAATAAAATTTAGCTCATGTTCAGCGCAAAGAACGTAGCCTCCTTACAGTGAAAGAATGATTAAAATCGGTCCATTAAATTCGGAGCCTATTCCAAAAAACATACAAACAAACAAATCTTTCCTCTTTATATATATTAGTATGGATAAAGATAACTGGCTCAATACAATTAAAAAAATTACATGGCCTTGTGTTTTTTTTCTCCTTATGTATTTGCACCAACAGCATGATACCGTGACATAGCCCAATCAATTATTCTGTGCCCTTTACAAAATAGCTGTCGATTTTTTTTCATCAGCCAGGAATGTCACCGAAAAACATTTTTGGCCTGACAGGATAGGCCTTTGTGCATATTTCGACAGGCGTTCTGATTCAGTTCAATATAAAGCAAACGTAGTCTCTGTGTCTGTCACATACAAGGCGAATAAAAAAAACCGGCCACGTGCGAGCTGGACTCGCGCACGAAGGGTTCCGTTCCATTATCTATGAAAAATTAACGTATCTGTTACCCACAACTAGCCAAAATACAAACATTTTTCGGGTAGCAAAAAATAACTTTGTTTTTCATACAAATATATACATAACCAAGTTATAATTTGCGGTTTCACACGTTTATTGTATGTGGACCACCATAGGATTTTTATTTTTTTAAGTTTTAGTATTTGTTGTTATAGCGGCAACAGAAATACATCATTTGTGAAAATTTCAGCTTTCTAGCTATCATGATTTATGAGATACAGCGTGGAGATAGACAGACAGACAACGGAATCTTAGTAATAGGGTCCCGTTTTACCCTTTGGGTACGGAACCCTAAAAATCATGAATGGATACGCAGCGTATCCCTACACTGTGTTAATTAACGATGATACTTGCGATCTGTTTGGGATTGAAAAAAGACTATTCATTACGATGAAAGTGACGTCACAAACAATGCAGTTACCTTTATAACTTTGTATTTTTTTGTCAAAATGTATATTATCTCTTTTGAAAAATCTGTGACTCCCAGTATTGTTTTCACATTGACAAAGGGTAAAACTTATACTTTACACATTAATCATAATGGAATATTTTAAAAGATCTATAAAGATAATTTAATCAAATAAATATATTTTTGAGTATGCCTTAACCCTATAAAGTGGGACCCGAAAACCACTCAAAAGGGGTACCTAAATTCTTACACTTACACTTTGTATTAATTTGTATTAATTCTTTTTTTCACTTTGTATGAATTCTAACACTTTGTAAAGTTAAGTAGATAGCAATATGCTAATCTTGTTAAATAGCCACTTATATACTGACGAATCTGTTTGGGGTCAGTTCAGTTTGTTTTCGTAAAATTACTTCGCTCGTGCAAATACTTCTTTCAATGTTTGCTTGTCTTCTTTTCTAGCTACATTATTATTGTAGTTTTATGGTTAACTTAATTCGTAGTCAGTAGGTTTTTCACGCCAATATTTTTTGATGAAAAGTTCTGGTACATTTAAAATGAGTATGATGAGTGATATAAATAAAAAACTCATTCGTTGTCTGGACACGAATATACTCAGACAAAGTTCTAAGCTATAATACACGTACTTAATGGTATTTACATTGATTGACTCTTGAAAAATTAAACCCATTAGACGCTCACCGAGGCGAATATAATTAATCGATTTTGCGCATCACTAATGAATCGTATCGACATTTAGTATGATTAAGCCAAGCTTTAACTAATAGATGCGTTCAAATTACCAAAACGTTATTATATAGTACTAGCTTCCGCCAGCAGTTTCGCCTGCATCCCGCGGGAACTACACTGTGCATACGGATTAAAAGTAGCCTATAGCCTTCCTCAACAAATGGGCTATGTAATGCCGAAAGATTTAGGAATTTAAGTAGTTCCTGACAGTTGAAGCTTACAAACCGACAAAACTCTTCAGCTTTATGTAGATTTTATGTTTAGTTTGCAGTAATTAGTCAAAATTTAAATACAGATTAGAGTTGTTATTATTAATTAGTATATTTTATTCATTAGTAACTAGCATGTTTATTATGCTAAAGGTGCAATTAGTTAATAATTATTTTAGAGAATATAACTCGTTCGGTTTCATTACTGGTATAAAGCTTGGCACACACATAAATATGTGTAACCACATAAAATAATTAATTTTATTGAATAGATGCATGCAATTTTTTTCTAAAGTAAGGGTCAACTCAGACCGAGACGCGACGCGAAGCGACGTGACGCGACGTGACACGACGCGGCTTTGATGTAGCGCTGCGCAGCGCGCAGCCGCGCGACGCCTGGCGGCGTCGCGAGACGCATCCTAAATTCGTACCATCAACGACGCAGCGAGACGCCGCGCGTCACCGCTTCGTCAAGATGCGTCGCGCTGCGTCGCGCTGCGCCGCGTGGCGTCTCGAGGTGCAGCGCTGCGCAGCGCAACGTATCTGAATTCTCACAATTAAATGTGTATTGTTTTTGATAGTGAATAAAGTATATTTTGAGTCGCTCTATGTAAAATCTGCGTGCAGCGTCGCGTCGCGTCTCGGTGTGAGTTGACCGTAAATGAACTTTACGGATGCATATAAAGGCCCACATAAATATGAATAAACAAAGGGCTACTTGTTTGAATCTTTATTGGGATTATTATTTATGTATTGAGCTCGTGATCCTGTACCAGTATAACCAGAATTAATTTGATTTTATAACCGAGGGATTTAGTAAGTTAACCCTGGACTATTGATTTAGTTTAATGGTAGGATCAATTGCCAGAGTTTAAAAACAATCAATTGGTTCAAACCGATGATATTTTAAAGGGATATTTTGTAAGGTTATTATCAAGGAAAACATTGTCAAAAAATGCCCAATAAGGATACATTTTTGGCTTAAAAAAATCTGATTTTCGGAAGTTCCGAATCGGAACTCTAGAAAGTCGGTTCAAAGAGCTATTTATGATTACCTATTGAGAAAACTTGTACATATTTTAATTTTAGAATAAGTCACAATTGTTTCGAAAACTTGTGTAACCAGGTATGTATCAACAATAAATAAAACACAGATAAATTAAATTCGGTTTAATTATCTTGCCACTTTTAGGTTCATTTCATATTCAATGAGACGTTATATTAACAGAATATTTTTAATCGTTTCTTGTTAACAATAGATTTTTTAAATACTTAGCATTAAATGGAAAATTGACAGTTGTAAACAGTTGTATTTATTTCATAACTAGCTTCTGCCAGCGACTTCGTTCGCGGATCATGTCGCTTATGCCAGCGACAGTGCGTTTTCCCAACATTTCCCTTCACTGCTCTGGTCCTATTGATTGTAGCGTGATGAAAAGTATACTATAACCTGCTCAGGAGTATGAATAATAATTGTATCAAGTTTCGTTAAAATCCGTCGAGTAGTTTTTGTTTCTATAACGGTTATACAGATAGACAGACAGACAGACAAAAATTCTACTGATTGCATTTTTGGTATCAGTATCGATTCCTAATCACCCCCCCGATAATTATTTTAGAAATATATTTCATTTACAGAATTGACCTCTCTACAGATTTATTTTAAGTAAGTATAGATGAAATTCTTAACTTGTGCGTTATCAG
>NWSH02000008.1:5984453-5997674 GCA_002382865.2 Heliothis virescens
CAGGGGTCTATTTAAAATGGTGGTTGGTGAACCGCGCGCCCGCTCGTTGATGTCTTTTGGGAAAGTCCCTTTCTTTCATTAAGAAATTGTAATGCGTTTATCTCTTTCTTGCCCTTTGTATTCCTATCGAAGAAATTTGTGCTGCTATCTTTATGGATGAAGTCGATATCGACAATTATAAATATGAAATAGAATCAACAAATCATTTGATTGAATTGGCGAGATGCATCATTCAGAAATATGTAGACGCTCGATTTTCATCATTTACAAAAAACGATCAGAACCCTTAAACACTACGAAAAACGTATACCAAATTAATCCATTTTAAAAATTAATAATTTTCTTATACAGTTGTATTTTTTTAATAGATTAATTTTGATTAAATATTCGTATAAGATTTTTATTGAATATTTTTTTTACAATGAAATCCATTTTATCGATATCGATTTTTGTTTTATCCAAGGACAGCCATCCCTTACCAGGTACACTCATGCAATGCGACCTTGAACTGACCAATAGCAGCCGCGAATTTTGCCTCGTCCCCCGGCCCGCAGTGGTGAATCGTGTACTGAGAAGAAATTGCCGAATACGCTCTCTAGTGGCTTATTACTTTATGCATTCAACAGTCACGCTTTAACGAGGTAGTAAACATAATGACAAAGAGACATCGAGGACAAAATTATCTATGATACAAAAAAAACCTCAAAAAAGTATCGGTTCTACTGTTTTTACGTTAAACTTATAAGTAACAGCCCTCTTTTTGCATCGAGTGTTAAAAAGAAAATCTTTTGTTTTGGTTTGTATCCCATTATGCACAGTTGTCGATAAATTGCAAAAACTAAATTGCATAATTAATTCGTTCAAAAATAAATCCCCTTCCCTTACTTTGTTTGTTGTTTCGACAGTTTTAACATGTAAGGTCAAGTCCAAAAGTTACTTAATACTTGAAAAAAATATTCGCTCGAATGTTGTCGAAAATGTAGTCCAATCCACCGGGCTACGACAGTGAATGAAACATAATAAACACACAATAGGACTGAATATGTTCTGTCCTGACCAAAGAGGTTTGTGACTTTAAATCGTAAGTTGTTTATGTTTCAATATAAGTTACTAGCTTCTGCCAGCGGCTTCGCCCGCTTCCCGAGGGAACTATTTCCCGTACTCGGATAAAAAGTAGCCTATGTTGTTCCTCACGGTCTATTCTATCTCTGTACCAAATTTCATCAAAACCGGCTCACTGGTTTAGGCGTCAAAGCGTAACAGACAGACAGATAGACAGAGTTACTTTCGCATTTATAATATTAGTAGGGATACGACAACACCATTGTTGGCGACTGTATTTTTGGCTAACAATGTGTTTGATAGTACTTAATTAAAGATTAATTTGTATTATTTGATGGTGCGATATTTTTTGTGTTATGTAGACAATTTTTTTTTCTAATGTTTTTTATTAGCGTGCAGAAATGTCTTTCCTCATCTTGTAAGAGTAACCTAACTATTAAAATTATAACCTGACTATGAAAAGGCGGGTATAATTATACAATTGTGTAAATTAAATACTATTCTATTTTTTTTTAATAAAAAATGCACTTTACTCACATTAAACCAAGCGGTGATCAGTTTAAACCTGATCTTCTGGTACATCTGGATATCCGGATCATCATGAGAACCAAAGTCAATAGTCAGCAACGAAGTTGCAACTGTGACTAAATGCACATACGAGAACGCATAGAACCACAATCTCACTTTTAACAATGTCCTACTTTCTTTCATAAACCCAGTTCCCAAAATAGGAGAATCTAAACTCAACATGATTAAAAAAAATTACACAATTGAATTCAGAATGTCGTTCAAAAATATGAAATAAAAAAATGGCTGCCCGTTCGCAGCGGTCAGTGCGCGCGTATTCGAACTTTAAATGATACCAATGTACTGTATAGGTACTTGTATTTTAAGTCAAGTTTAATGGATGAGACGTAGCTAAGTATAAATCGGTGTGTATAAGGACTGTATTTACAAGTCGATAGCCGTAAAACGCTTGTTATTTAGTGTGAAAAAATCGGAACCTTGATGAGTATTATTAAAGTTTATGTTGTTATTTCCAAGTCCGAATCCTGACTTAATTATTGCCTACAAAGTTAGGTCTTGAAACAAAATTAACCTGTAGGCGCTTTACATTTTTCACTTGTGAACCAAGTCTAATTAGCCACTCTAAAGAAAGCAGTCATTCTTTGAATTATATATAAACCACATAATATGTAATTAAATAAATAGTTAGCTTTGATAAGGGTAAACATGTTTATTTTCAACAACAGCTTAATAATAATCATAACCAACTTTAGCTAATAGCATAGAATTGTGTAACAATGCCTGCCCGCTGATAATCAAGTACATTGTTGACCTACGTTAACTGTTGATAGTCCTTACCTTTGCATATAATAATGGGTAATAACTGGCAATTAATTAAGCACCATTGTTTCGTAATTAAGGATATATCTGTAATACTATTTGATTAATAAGTGGAGATGCTTACTATTTAGTTCCTATATAGCTTCAGCTTCGTCCTGTTAGACTAGAAGCCAACCCCAAAGTAGTTGGGAAAAGGCTAGACAGATGATAATAACTTGTCACATTTGAAGGGACATTCAAGTTTTGAAGTGAAGCTGCGTCCAAAAAGATACCTACATCAAATGTATTTAGTGAAGTAAAAAATGTTACCCAAATCAATAATTAGATACGAACCTTAGTCTATAAGTTAATATTTATCTTATAAATACTTATAATCGGGTGACAGGAAGGAAAAAAAAGAAATGTCACGAACTATTTCTTCTAAGAAATAATTAAGGAAAAATATCGTGTTAACATAGGAGCATTTGTTTTCCTATATGTACGGTGTTTTAGTACCTACCTATATATAACAAAAGAAAAATATTTTATATCTTACATAGATACATAGGTACCTCTCCTACTGGCATAGTGGCATTCAGACCGATTGTCGGTCACAGCGGCTGTTATATCTAAGGACATCAGTCCGATGTGTAGGACATATTTTTTAGTGCAAAAGCATTTGCGCATGCACAGTTGCACTCTCTATTCCCTCACTCTCATAGCCCAATGGGACGGCAATCCGACATGACCGGAGAGAGATCAGAAGTGGCATTTTTAACTGTGGTGTTCTCTCTTGGTTATTTAGAGTCACTATTATCCAAGGATATCCTACAAATCGGTTATTAACTTAGTAATTTATTCTCTCACATCCCCACTGTATCATTGAACTAGGACTACTTATACGCATTTACATGAAAAGTTTGACTGACACTAAAACTGGAGCTGTACTTAAACCCATTATACCCACGCTCTCAAAAATAAACTTCGTACGAGCTCTTTTTATCATTAACGCAGAATGCATTGATCCTATCTGATTAGTGTCAAGGCACACTTGATAATGAAAAGAAGACAGGTGAAATATACCATTATCGTACCTAGCTTTGAGGCAGTGGTTCTCAATAAGCTGATCTTGTGTGTTGTGACCTTTTCGCCTTTTATTTGCTATTTTTGTCTCCCTCGCACGGTGAGGAGAAAGCCAGTTCTTTGCAGGGCGAGGACGAATGTTTATGGCAACGAAAGGATAATGTAGATGAAAATGTTTGGTTATTGTTATTTATTATACCCAAGGAGAGATAAAGCTCCTCAAGATAGAGATATTGTGTTAAAAATATTTTATTAAAAAAAAAACCTTTTTATGTGTGTTCGTGTGTCATTTATGAACTTGAGGTGGAAGGAACATGTCGGTTGATGATCATGATTGGACATTTGATGAGGTTATATTAATGTCCGCTGGATACTATAGTGATGGCGTGTGTCGTTATTAACTTGTACGAAATCAAAATGTTATTACTGACAGTCTCTAGGACCATATTCGGACAAGTTGTTTTATAGAAGATTTCAACATTTAGATCTAAATAAAAAATAATTTGTTCATAGATTAATATTTTTATTATAAAACTGTTATTGGATTTATCTCAACCAGAAGACGAACAATGTAGGCCAGGAATCTCAGCAGAGTACCACAACAAACTTCAGCCTTGTATTCAACCTAGGTATTGGCAATATAAGCCAATAATCCCTGCTCTTATACTCGAGTGTCATTACTGTGAATGGTGGGCACACAATGCACCTAGATTGCGCCGATAGTTCATATTGAAGTCGACAGGTGGCGGGAGTGAAGGCAATATAACAGCTTTTGTTATGATTGTGTACAGACGACAGCATGCGAACCTACCCGAATCTGTCAGATTTAACCAATTAAACAATTAACCTTCCACGATTGTGATAAGGTTGAAAATCTGTTGAAGAAATTTGTTAGATTGTGGTAGGTTGATGTGCTGTAGTCAGTAGGTACTTGGGAACCAAAAGGTAGGTAGCTTTTGTCGTTACGTTAGAAGTGCAAAGCATTTTTGTGTTAAGTATTTTGTACTACGAAATAATCATTACTGATTTATTTGTCTGGCTAACAGCGTAACAGTTAAATTGTGGGAAATTTAACTGAACTGACAACCGCTTATTAATTAAATTCTTTTACATTAACAGGCTCTCAAATGCTGTAGTAACGCAGGAATGTTTAATTAAATCTATTTGTTCAATTTGATAGCACAACAAACACATCAAATTACCTTTAAATCAAATAAATAGGCGTACCTAAAACATTTAATTCACAATGTTTATTAAATAAACCTTATTATAGCGGGTTGTCAAGTACTCGCTCCTGACCACGGCTTTACATCATTATGCTTTTTATTTGTATATGAAAACAAGCCTAATACTCAGGGACAATATAAATTTACTATTAGGGAAAGGACTTCTGAACATGCCTGTACTTAGTACAGGTGTCAGCACAATCTATTAAAGTTTGACAGATTGAGGTAGGTCAATCTGTCAAATTTCTTCAATAGATTTTCAACCCTATTACGAAAGCGGAAGGTTAATTTTCGATTGGTAAAGTTTGACAGATTAAGAGCCTAAAAACTTTACGTGTTTTATTTATAAATACATACGCTTATTTATATTTTTGTCGCTTTAAAGGTTTTAATAACTTAACAAAAATGGAAGGACGACTCTTTCCCTTAAAAATGTTCTACCACTGACCTAGTTGTTTTCATAAAATAGTTCTTCAGTACCCCGTTCAGTACTTATTAACTTTTCAGTTTTTATGAAGACCAACGACGATATAAAAGGCTTAATTAAAATTCCGCTCATAAACAAATGCACTTAACTATCTCATTATGTAGTAAAGAAAATTTTAATTAGTAATTCAACTGACTTTAGTCGTAACAGGACTTGTAATGGTTATAATTTAGATTTTTTATCATATTTTTTCTAACCGGAGTGTTACATTGTGTCATATTGCGCTTTTCTATCTATATCTTGTATCTTTATTTGAGTAAAGCAAAAAAATGCACGATAATTATTTTTGGTATCTATTAGTTGAATGGTATTCTATTAAGCTTTCTGATCCGGATATATTTTAAGCAGAATATTTTTAGAGTTTTAGATATTATTGTGATTCAGGGATCTAAAATATTCAGCCATTTTAATTAATTAAATGAACACAAACGTCTCAAAATTAATATCGGATGCTTCGAATATTTATCAAGCCTTTAGTCAGGAATATTTTGGAAACACTGGTTTAAATTAACTGAAATTATAACCAACCGGTTTAGCGTTCGGCAGTAAATAAACAATGTCGCTTTACTTGAGATGAGTTACAAAATATTGCGAAATCTCAGCCGATCAAGTTATTTCGCGAATGTTTCGTAAAATAATTAGTTCATTAACATTGTTTATCAAGGTGAATGATTTTGTTGTATTTTTTTGTTCTCTTTGTGTAAAACAGGATCAGTCGTTGTTATAAAGTGTTTTAATAATGCCAAATTGATGTAAGTACAGATGCCAGTACATCAAACTATGATAATGTGTAAAGCTTTTATACAGATAGAAACCACTTGTCTGGTAAAAATAAATTTTATCAATCTATACTAAGCTGAAGACTTTGTTTGTTTGAACGCGCTATTCTCATTCTCATTCACTACTGGTCCGATTTGAAAAAATATTTCACTGTTAGATAGCCCATTTATCGAGGAAGGCTATAGTTAGTTATAAATGTACATAATTTTCGTCCATACCCATTTGACCCATACTTNTCGGTTGATGATCATGATTGGACATTTGATGAGGTTATATTAATGTCCGCTGGATACTATAGTGATGGCGTGTGTCGTTATTAACTTGTACGAAATCAAAATGTTATTACTGACAGTCTCTAGGACCATATTCGGACAAGTTGTTTTATAGAAGATTTCAACATTTAGATCTAAATAAAAAATAATTTGTTCATAGATTAATATTTTTATTATAAAACTGTTATTGGATTTATCTCAACCAGAAGACGAACAATGTAGGCCAGGAATCTCAGCAGAGTACCACAACAAACTTCAGCCTTGTATTCAACCTAGGTATTGGCAATATAAGCCAATAATCCCTGCTCTTATACTCGAGTGTCATTACTGTGAATGGTGGGCACACAATGCACCTAGATTGCGCCGATAGTTCATATTGAAGTCGACAGGTGGCGGGAGTGAAGGCAATATAACAGCTTTTGTTATGATTGTGTACAGACGACAGCATGCGAACCTACCCGAATCTGTCAGATTTAACCAATTAAACAATTAACCTTCCACGATTGTGATAAGGTTGAAAATCTGTTGAAGAAATTTGTTAGATTGTGGTAGGTTGATGTGCTGTAGTCAGTAGGTACTTGGGAACCAAAAGGTAGGTAGCTTTTGTCGTTACGTTAGAAGTGCAAAGCATTTTTGTGTTAAGTATTTTGTACTACGAAATAATCATTACTGATTTATTTGTCTGGCTAACAGCGTAACAGTTAAATTGTGGGAAATTTAACTGAACTGACAACCGCTTATTAATTAAATTCTTTTACATTAACAGGCTCTCAAATGCTGTAGTAACGCAGGAATGTTTAATTAAATCTATTTGTTCAATTTGATAGCACAACAAACACATCAAATTACCTTTAAATCAAATAAATAGGCGTACCTAAAACATTTAATTCACAATGTTTATTAAATAAACCTTATTATAGCGGGTTGTCAAGTACTCGCTCCTGACCACGGCTTTACATCATTATGCTTTTTATTTGTATATGAAAACAAGCCTAATACTCAGGGACAATATAAATTTACTATTAGGGAAAGGACTTCTGAACATGCCTGTACTTAGTACAGGTGTCAGCACAATCTATTAAAGTTTGACAGATTGAGGTAGGTCAATCTGTCAAATTTCTTCAATAGATTTTCAACCCTATTACGAAAGCGGAAGGTTAATTTTCGATTGGTAAAGTTTGACAGATTAAGAGCCTAAAAACTTTACGTGTTTTATTTATAAATACATACGCTTATTTATATTTTTGTCGCTTTAAAGGTTTTAATAACTTAACAAAAATGGAAGGACGACTCTTTCCCTTAAAAATGTTCTACCACTGACCTAGTTGTTTTCATAAAATAGTTCTTCAGTACCCCGTTCAGTACTTATTAACTTTTCAGTTTTTATGAAGACCAACGACGATATAAAAGGCTTAATTAAAATTCCGCTCATAAACAAATGCACTTAACTATCTCATTATGTAGTAAAGAAAATTTTAATTAGTAATTCAACTGACTTTAGTCGTAACAGGACTTGTAATGGTTATAATTTAGATTTTTTATCATATTTTTTCTAACCGGAGTGTTACATTGTGTCATATTGCGCTTTTCTATCTATATCTTGTATCTTTATTTGAGTAAAGCAAAAAAATGCACGATAATTATTTTTGGTATCTATTAGTTGAATGGTATTCTATTAAGCTTTCTGATCCGGATATATTTTAAGCAGAATATTTTTAGAGTTTTAGATATTATTGTGATTCAGGGATCTAAAATATTCAGCCATTTTAATTAATTAAATGAACACAAACGTCTCAAAATTAATATCGGATGCTTCGAATATTTATCAAGCCTTTAGTCAGGAATATTTTGGAAACACTGGTTTAAATTAACTGAAATTATAACCAACCGGTTTAGCGTTCGGCAGTAAATAAACAATGTCGCTTTACTTGAGATGAGTTACAAAATATTGCGAAATCTCAGCCGATCAAGTTATTTCGCGAATGTTTCGTAAAATAATTAGTTCATTAACATTGTTTATCAAGGTGAATGATTTTGTTGTATTTTTTTGTTCTCTTTGTGTAAAACAGGATCAGTCGTTGTTATAAAGTGTTTTAATAATGCCAAATTGATGTAAGTACAGATGCCAGTACATCAAACTATGATAATGTGTAAAGCTTTTATACAGATAGAAACCACTTGTCTGGTAAAAATAAATTTTATCAATCTATACTAAGCTGAAGACTTTGTTTGTTTGAACGCGCTATTCTCATTCTCATTCACTACTGGTCCGATTTGAAAAAATATTTCACTGTTAGATAGCCCATTTATCGAGGAAGGCTATAGTTAGTTATAAATGT
Source organism: Heliothis virescens (assembly GCA_002382865.2). Lineage (NCBI taxonomy): Eukaryota > Metazoa > Arthropoda > Insecta > Lepidoptera > Noctuidae > Heliothis > Heliothis virescens. The sequence continues at coordinate 5,993,029 of NWSH02000008.1, forward strand.
ACATAATTTTCGTCCATACCCATTTGACCCATACTTTGAGGGACACCCAGGGAGATATTTAAGTTTTAATTTTTTACAGTTACATGATTCTTAATGTATTACCATAACTCATCTACATAATTATTATTAATGAAATACTCTATGTGAATACAATTAATTAAATAAGGGCATCATCAAACCAAATAAGTACATCAAGGAAGGGCTGCACGTCTAACCAATTAGACTCAATGTGACATTAATATAAACAAAACTCATTTACTACTAATTAGTGTAACGTAATAATGGCGTCCAAGGCAGATTGTCGGCCACGGCGGCTGTTCTCACATAAGGAGATCAGCCAGCTGCGCGGGACATATTTTAGGGCACAAACATTTACGCTGACGCAGGTACACTCCCTATTCCGTCACTCTCATAGCCCGATGGGACGGAAAATTCAACATGACAGGAGAGAGATCTGGCGCAGGACATTAATGTGCTCTTCGATGCACGGGTGTATCAATCATCAACTTCTGGACTACGGACTGCTTTAAGAAAATTTCTAAAACCCATTAAGCGATTTCGAGCCGACCCCGAAATTGAACTCCAGACCTCGTGCACAGCAGTCGGCTATGCAACAATTAGACCAAAGAGTCAGTTCAGGAACGTAATAGAACCAAAACGGTGCAATCTTTATCATACTAGTACAAGGCGTGTCTCCTTACCGCCGTATTCATATGCCACCATATCCGTACCATTAGGGAACCATTAACAAGGAGTTTCAATCAATTAATCAATCAAACCACGTCAGGGCAGCACTACGTGACATGTATAATGATTTATAGAAGCTTATTTATAGCTGTGTGGGTATCAGTGTGGTTTATTGATTGTTGATATTTTTATCAGCGTGACTTTTACGCTTATTAAGAAGGATTAGGCAAAAGTGTTGTACAGAAGACAGCCTGACAATTTACCAGAATCTGTAAAATTTTACCAATCGAACACTAACCTTCCACTATTGTGATAAGATTGAAAATCTAGTGAAGAAATTTGATAGGTTGTGCTAGGTTGATGTGATGGCGTCTGTGCCATAAATGCACACACACATTTCAACTTTCAGCCATTATTAAGGTCGACTATAAAAAATATCATTGCGGTGTTATAAGAGTCTTCCGTTAATTTAGATATTTAGAACAGAAAATTCATTATCCAAGTATTAATAATTTAATTAAATTTCAAAGCAATAACAATGCAGACTTGGAGTAACATGGCTTTGTTTCGGACGTTCACGGCGTTATTGTTGATATTCTAGATTTAATTAATTTAACTTAGTTCTTTGAAGCTGTTTCATATGTAAGCGTTGAAGTTTGCAACAGTGTTGTTCCTTGGAAGACCGATGTTTTACCTCAACTTGATGAATCAAAAGCGACCTTTGATTGCTATTTAGAAGGAAGAAGTGAATTGAAATATTAAATAGGACTACTTATTATGATTGCAAAATGAATTTCTATTTCATTTCATACAGTTAATTAGTAAACGTTAATTAATTCAAAGAAAAATATTCTGTCAACGAAATAGGAACGTCCGAATAATTCATTCTTCTATAAGACCAGTACAAAGGCTTAGATGGTCATGTCACTAGGTTATAGTTTACTGTAAGCCAATATATACTTCATATAAATTATCTACCCTATATAAAACAAAACGCTGAATTCTTCATTAACCACAATAAAAATTGCACTGTACCAACGACAGCATTATTTCACCTAAAGCAGGAGTAATAACGTATTAACTTTAAACCACACTTAGGACTGGGGCACATAGTAAGCTAAATAAAATAGCAATGGAAGCAATACTGCATCGCGCCAGCCAGTTGGCCGGCCACCTAACGAGTTCAATTACGCGCTGTGCTGATGCTCACGTGCCACGGATTATTGAGTAAATGGAGTACAGTTGTTGATAAGTAATGAGGTTTGAACACTCATTGTCGCTATATGGTAAGGATATCGTAGTCGTTTACTGGTAAAACGGAGTGACCTATCAATGACTCACTTTTAAATTGTTCATAGTAAGAGACTGGCTGGAAAACGGTGGAAGTAGCGAATGTGCGCCAGATTCGACCACGGACCTCAAATATGACGGTGTAGAGCAATCTGGTTATCGATCTTGCAGATAAACTTTCAGCAGGATATCGTCGTCAAATTGGAGGTGAAACATGGCTGTCTGTAAGAAAATGTCCAGTCTCCAGCGTCCTAATTATTTTGTTTTATGCAAAATATTAACTGTATAGATTATCCAGGGAAGATAAATAATATGATTTTTGCAGTCAGTCCTCCAACATATTAGATTTAAAGTTATTACTCCATTTGGTACTGCTCTATGTTTTTACTCGACGTGTTAAACGAGGCATACGATGGAACTTGAATGAGAATACACGAACTGACTGAATATTGACTTGACAAATGTAAATATTGCAAGTACGTTAGTTAGGTTTACGAGTAAATGTAAAACTAGGTAGACATACAAATAACTCTACCTGCCTGTACAAAATGGCAATCCTGGCACGCGTTAATTGCTGAAAATCCGTTGTACATCTAAAAGTTCTGCACTTTATAGTGATGAACTTTTATATTTTGTAATACCCAGTTATTTTATTTATTCAATATTTTTTTGAATAATAGTACGAAGTGATATTTTTATACACATATCACATACTTTGTTTATATTATAAACTTACGTAACTCTGTGAGTTAGGTTACTCGTAGGTTCAATTATCAGACAGATAGAAGAGTAGAGTATGGAAGAGAAAAACTTGCTGCGCCGACCCCTATTTCCCCATATTCAATTTCATAGACCCCAGATTCAATCATTAAATTGCTATTTTGGAATATTATTTTTCGCCCAAGATATTTGCAGAAAACTAGGAGCCACGGCTGCATCCATTGCAACGTCTATGCGTATTATTCCGTCTTAGCTCATTGTCCGACAGCAGTTAACTGAAAGATATAGGTTACTAGGAAGCGAAGCGGTGCCGAGTGACATGTCATTATTTACACACAATTGTGATCGCTCATCCAGCATTTGCTGTAGATACGGAGCATTGAATACCGAAGATTGACGAGTAAATCCGTTCAGAGTAAAGTTTCGTGTATCGCGATGAATAAGAAGAAAAGTTGCGGATATAACGCCTGATAAGTAGGTTGGAATGTTTTTATTTTATTTCATAGGGGGGTTGAAATAACATCGTTTTATTAATACTTATTTATGAATAAATACGCAAAATAATAACAAATCTACTTTAATAAAATAGATGCACGCTGTTTTTAGTTTGGGTAGAGCAATCAAGGACCATTTCAAACAAAATACTATCGGAGCGTGGGATATGTTATAAAACTAGTAAATTCTATTTTTTTTTATAAATATTAACGCAATAGTCATAGACAAAAAAATGTTTTTCCGACATACATCGTGTTCGAAGTTTCAATATTTACGAACGAATATTTAAAATAATATTTTTATTGAAACACTGAACTGAGAGCTAATGTTTGCCCAGACAGGAACAAACAAAAATATATTATTTAAGCGGAAATCATCAAACATATTTACTAACCTATGTATTTCATTTAATTTTATAAGATCTTTATTTATGTCAATATCTAAATATATACAAATATAGGTACCTTAAATATATACAAACTTAAATTAAAAACACAACAGACAGTTTTATAAGTAAGTTTTATAATTTTCAGTAATAAGAACGTGTGCAATTATACCACGGAGTAAGTAAGTGTCCTGGTACACATGAACGACACGGCATGGCTCGGCGCGGCTGCAGCAGGTTCTGTTTCGAATCCTGCTTATCACGAGCCCCCAGCGCGCTGCCTGCGAAGCGCAAACTTCCAAACATGGCGATTTGAAATAGCTATCTCGAACGTAAATATCGAGTAGGTACCGATCATCATTGACCTGCCAGATTACAAACAAATGCGAGTTGGACTCGCGCACGAAGGGTTCCATACTATTATTTATGAAAAATGAGCGTATCTATTAACTACAACTAGGCAAAATATCTAAAAAAAAATACTTTGTTTTTCATACAAATATATTCATAGGTGAATGACAAAGTTATAATTTGCGATTTCACACGTTTATTGTATGGGGACCTTAGTATTTGTTGGGGATTTTAGTATTTGTTGTTATAGCGGCAATGGAATTACATCATTTGTGAAAAATTCAGCTTTCTAGCTATCACGGTTTATCATATACAGCCTGGAGACAGACAGACGACAAAGGCTTAGTAATAGGGTCCCGTTTTACCCTTTGGGTACGGAACCTTAAAAAATACGATATTGTCAACACATCTTGAGCAAGCGAGGTGATTAACACTCAATCCTTCTCTGCTTGAGAAGCTGACTGTGCCTTGCAGATGAAGAGTACAGGTGCAAAACAGGGAATGTCACTAAAATTCAAAAAGTTTTTTTGTGTGGCAATATTGTCATTTTCCCACGTATTTTTATTTGGCATTAGACAAAAAGCGTAAAAACAAGTATAGTCAGATGTATTACCTGTGTCTCAAAACTGCATACAGGAACAAAACAGGGAAGGTCCATGGTGTAACAGAACTTAACAAGGAATGTCCAAGCCAAGCTGTCAAAATACTTATGTCAACT
>NWSH02000008.1:6020787-6035154 GCA_002382865.2 Heliothis virescens
CCGCCGGAGCCCCGCAGCGCCGGAGCCGTGACAGAAATCATGCTTGCTGCAAAAAACTGAAACTTCCACAATGACAAAACAATGACGATCCAAGCTTTACAAAATCTGACTGATTACTTAAATTGTTGAACATTTAGTTTGTTTTAAGTAACAATAAAAATGAAAAATTACTGATCAAATTTGTTTGTATTACTCTGCCCAAAGGGCGATGTACAATATGTAGAATGCCCGGTCAATTAGATTATTTGAATGATTATTATTAAATTGCTCTCTCAGATTGGGCATTTTTCATATTGACCGGGCATTATGTATAATGTAAAATTTATCATTTGGTCCACAACATATACAACATTATAGGTACTTACGTAAGCTATGATCATCAAATATTTTTGTGAAACAAATAGGTTAATTGTAAAAGCTTTTGTGAAAAAAAAAATGAAATATGTAAAAAAAATATATAATACACATTTATTTCAGACCATAAGTCCATATTATCAAAAACAATAAAGATAAATACATATTATACATAACAACACACTAAATGAAATGATCGACAATGAGTGGTCATCCAATACCACGTCATTGGACAGTCCATCCTGTCGGTTACTACGGCTACCAAGCTGTCGGAGCTGTCGCGCACTCGCCGCATCAGGGATGCTTTTTGTCTCCGTATGAGTCCGTGAAAATCTGGCACACCATTCAAAGTCAAAGTCAAAATCATTTATTGAAAGTAGGCTAATTAGATTAGCACTTTTTCACGTCAAATTTTACAAAGGACAGCACCCCCAAAAGCGCCCCCCATTCACCACTTTCTAGTGTTATGGGTGGGAAGAAGAACTGGTGATGAACAAACTTCCCAACAACACAGCTGTCAATTACAGTTTAAGTATTGTAATACAATTTGTTATTATTTTAGTCTTATTTTAGTACAATACAATATTAATTTATTATTTTGTATGTCTCTAACCAGACCACGGGACTATAGAGTCCCGGATTTTTGGAAGGCGAACGTGGGGCCGAAGCCAACACGCTGAAGCCCTTTGGAGACAACTTTTATGTGATGGTGACACAAAACCGACGATTATCCCTATATACACTATGTAAATGTACCCAAGGACAATCCCCGGTTGTGTGCTAAACTATTGCTAAATATGGAATATACTACTTGGGCTATTGTGATGGGATGTTGATGGACTAGGATATGGGAAACTATGGGAACTATGGCACCTGCCGATAACTATGTAGTAAATGCACGTAAAAATGGCAGGTGGAGACTCGCCAGCTCACTTACTGGGCCCCCGGGAATTAGTCGCGAGAATTGCAACAAGAGGGCAACAGGGACGTGAGCGGCTGAAGGATGAAGATGCCTCGCCGGACTTTAAACTCAGATCACGCGCTTGTCCAGCATCTCTGGCCCACTCGCCACTTACCACGAGGCACCCATCCTCCGAACAGGGCTATTAACCCTGCTCTAGCGACTCCACTCTGGACGGCCAATGAAGGCAAGCCAGAGGCGGGAGACCCGTCCCCCGTCATGGTTCACTCCGTTTAATAATTTATAATATTATTAAACATTATACCTAACAATTCTCCGCGATCTTTCCCGATGCACTGCAAAAGCGCGGCAGCCCCAACATAGCTCTGAAGGCATTGTTGTTTTGGACTCGCAGAGCTTTGTACGCGCTCTTTGTATAGCTAATAGCCACCTAACATTTTTTTTATATTTTAAAACAAACACATTCTCATTAATGTTTTCATATACCTACGTATCAGGAATCTATAACCATTAGTACAATATCAACAAGCTTGTAATTGGGAAACTTCATGTTCAGACAACAGCAGGTCAACGCATACGAATCTGTCAATTTTATCAATCGAACGTCAACCTACCTCCATTGTGATAAGGTTGAAAATCTATAGCAGAAATTTGACAGATTGTGGTAACTTGATGTGCTATCGTCTGTACAACATATGTGAGCGAAGCAAAGCCTGAGGCATACAGGCTTTATCTGAAGGCGAAACTTGATAATCTTAAGATGTCTATACATTTCTGAATATAGATCTATAAAGTTATAGCATATCAGCTGCAGGTCTAATCAATATTGCTAGATGTATTTGATATGCTCTTAGATCTAGCCTCAAAGGTCTGGATTGATAGTTTTGATCACAGGATATTAATATATCTCAGTTATAACACACTGGTCGTCTTTCGGATGGTCTGTTTGAGATTCGATTAACAAATCTTTTCCCATGCTATTTTTATACAAAATAGTAATTAAATTTATTTAAACTCATTAAGAAGTATAAGCTTATAATACGAGTGTTTGTTTCAAAACTGTATGTAAGAATTATATCATTTCATTTCTCGTACTCGAAATAGACAACAATTTCATATTCATTAGAGAGGATATCAGGTACAATATAATTAAAATGTTCTAACTTAGTTCATACAATTATAAATTTTAATAATAATAATAATCAATTTTTATTCAGATAATAAAATCCTTTTCTTCAGATAAATAATAATAATTAGAAACTTTTTATTCAGATAATTTTAGTTACTTACTACTATTTACTATTTTTAAGAGTCCTTTAAAAAATAAATCGAATACTTTCCTAACTTAAAAATGCGAACAATCGTCTAATAATTGCGCTGCGTCCTAAGTGAGCAATCTAGATACAAATGCTAAACCAACAAACAGTCGATTTCATTTAGAGTATTGTTATTCGCTATATTATTCGCTTCAGAGTATTGATTCCGAGTTTTACAAGTTAAAGTTCTCGATACGTAATTATAACTCAGTTGAATTAAAAAGTTGTATGTTACATCACTTAATTTGAATATTTCCCTTTGATTCATTTTGCCGGTTAATATCGTTTAATGACAGCTTTATTGATTAAACAGTTCTAAAAGTTAATGTAACGTAATTAAGTTGGATGTTAATTTACGTATCGAGAACGTGAAGTTGCAGAACTCGGAATAGGAATCGCTCGTGTTTACGTTTGAGATTCACCCACGCAGGACGCACTCTTACCTATTCTTCTACGTCGATTTTATTTCGATTATCCGTAAAACGTGATATTCTTGCTTCTCCATTCAGTTGCCAGTTATTAAGTACAACGATAAGATTAAAAAATAATATTGCCTTTCACGAGTAGCTGGATCCTAAAATTTCATTAGAGCTTTCTGTTTTATTAATTATATTTAAAATTATAGCGGGATAAATTGAATTTGGTTACCATGCTCTTGTTACAATCTCGATATTTTATTTTTCAATTTTCTGATATGTTTTAGAAATAGCTTTCGATTTTTTTTTGTTTAATAAAAGTACGTAGATATTGATAACAACTTGCTATGGCAGCAGTTGTAAATTGAAGGGCTCTTGATTATTGACTTCGAAGTACGTATAATTGAGCTCATTGTGAAGCTACAAAACAATAGCATCTACAGTTTGTACAGCGAAAACGTCACGCATTTAAAAAAACAAAAGAAGAACCGCTGCCTTAAAAATCACAGTTAGATGAACTTGAATCGTTGTATTTTGTTAAAAAAAATGATCGCTATTGTTCGACAAAATGTTCAATAGTGCCCGTTACGCAGAACAATGGATAATTGCCGATTCCGAAATTTATTTACAATTATTGAATGGGCAACATGTATTATAATTTATTTATTATTCATTCTTGTTAGTTCCAACTATAGTATTATTGGGACTATAGCTACATTTTACACTTCATTACAATTTTTTGCTACTGCATCAAAACAGTCAACGTATTAAAAACACTAATAAGCAAACAATACAAAAATTCAATAAACAAACAAATTAATCAATTAGCTTACGTCAAAATAACTTTCATCAAAATAAAACATTAATATTGCTATTTCGTACCAATCCATTAAGGCCATTAAAGGTCGTAAAAAATCTATCATTCGGCAATTTGAAAATGAATGTTCCCCTTATTCGATGTTCCGGGATCTCATTATAACTCACGCGATATTATAGTTGCTAAAACAAAAGTGTCATGGCGTCATATGTTTACTTCTGTTATTAGTTTCAGGGTTATTGCATGCACCTTAATATTATGTAACTAGATGTTCTTTTGAAGAAAATTATTGCTTCAAAATTATTCTGGTTACTCAGTTTGTAATGGATATGATGATGAACAAATGAATATAGGTAGAAACAGACAATATTCTGACGCTTAACTCAAATTACCGCTTCATATTAATTTCGGTGAAAATTGCTGAATATTTAAGTTCAGTTTTATAACATGTAAGTATATATACATATTTCAACAAAAATACTGTGCATATTTTGTTTCTGTTTTCGTTTACTTATATCAAATAGAGCTTATTTTTCATTTTATATTTTAAGTCTATGTAACGAAAGAAATCGGTGATAGTAATATGTATTTACCTAGGTAAGCTTTTTATTGAATTGTATTCTTTATTCAAATGTTACCTAGCATTTTTTTTTACCGTCGTATGCCGCCAGGAGCGCGGATATACGCGAGACACGATATTTAATTGATTTTCTATTGTCTTATAATTACTAATGAGAGATTAATAATGAGGTTAAACTTACACATATAAATCTATTTACACGTCCTTTCTGGATAGCCATTTTCTTTGAAAATAGCATATATTTATATTCCTTTTCGTTTTGTATTCAGATTTATGTTGAAACACTTGTCAAACGCGTGTTTGTCTTTTGACATTACACCATTAGTTTTTGGGTAGGTCTACTAATAGTAAATATTTTTAGCCTCGTTACCAATATACAAATTGATGTCGCTAATGTAAACTAGCGTCCTCCTGAGAACCCCTGGGGAAACAATCTGGTCATTTATTTCGAGACCGATAATAAGTATCATGTTAAACAAGTTATGGATGAATAAATAAACACTCAGTTTCTAAATCTATACTAATATTATAAAGCTGAAGAGTTTGTTTGTTTGAACGCGCTAATCTCAGGAACTACCGGTCCGATTTGAAAAATGATTTCAGTGTTCGATAGCCCATTTAACCGAGGAAGGCTATAGGCTACTTTTTATCCGGGTGAGCGCAGTAGTTCCCACGGAAAAGCGGGTGAAACCGCTGGCGGAAGCTAGTTAAAAATATTACTCGTATCTAAAATTATCTTTACTTTTATCATATCGAAACATTTATTGATAGTTGACTAGTAATGATGAGTCAGCAATGTGTTCCTATCTATTCCTTTGCTTATTAACTCATCAAGAAATAAATATAGCCAAGTGTGAGCCGGATTCGCATTAGTCATTCGGTACCGAATCCAAAAGATCACGTTTGTTGTATGGGACCACACTAAAATATTTATTTTATTCTAGTTTTCAGTACTTGTTGTTATAGCGGCAACCATAATAGATCATCTGTGATTTAATCTAACTATCACGTTTTGTGAGATACAGATTGGTAAAAGGCGGACGGATAGACGGCATGACTTAAAAAAGTCTTTACTTTGGACAAAATTCAAATACGAGTATTTCATTTAGGTAAGAAATCACAATATAATAATCATTCATAATATCAAGCAATTTATAATAATTTTACCGAGTTATAAACAGAAATCGGTGGTATTCGGAAATGTACGCAATTTGGTCATAAATCAAGTGAGAAACACTTTCACACACAATTTTCTTTTTTCCGGTTATAGTCGTAGGCGCACTTTGTAGGATGCCAACATATCATTCAATAAACTTTTTGGGCACTTTCGCAGTATTGAGATATATGTTCATTATTCGCATTATATATTGAAACATGTGTTCGATATTTATTATTATTTTATGCGAATTCATTTTTTGGTGGAAATTCTACCATCATTGCTTTAGAAGAGTATTTTTAATAAGTTTTAAGTATACGTGAGAATAAAAAGATTCTTAATAAATCCGCTTTTACCGAATTTTCTAAAGACAAGAAAGGTCATAAGTTTCAAGGAGTTTCAGAAACTTAGGTACCTATAACTATGAGATGAAGGCGAAAGTAGAAAAACACGTCTAAAGTAATTTATTTGTTTGTTTACCAGACCGTCTTGTGGTGGTTTATTTGTGAAAGTTCCACACGTATTACGTCAGTCAGATATATTATTCTAGGAGTAAATAAATAACTTATAACTTGACTGCCGCCCAAGTGCCAACTTATTTTTACATTTTCTTTTCACATGGTTTCGTTTCAATGTTTAAATCGGTATTCTTCATTTAAAGCCTCTGTTATTTTTTTTCATTTACACACACAGTGGATTTCTACAATACATCTATCAGATTGATATAATCAAACTCTAGTTTATATATGTTTGATATATAGGTAAACTAGAGTTTGAATTTCGACATTAGTTAACATATGTATTATAACATACGTCAAATTGTAATGGATAGATAGCTTATAGAAGCCCGCAGTTAGGTATTAACCAATACGCTTTATTTCCCATTAATAAAAATACTGCAAAATCGTACGTGTAAAGGCTAAATTAATCCATTAGACGTGATACCATTTATTCGGCAAATAAAGCGGGGTACACAATCTTCAAGCTCCAATCAACCTTTGCGCTGCTTCGCAGTGCTCTTCAAAATTCCAGTACATACCTATGTAGGTACATTTAAAGCACTTTGCATACCAAGCCACATTTAGTGCAGCGTAACAACCGAGTCTTACAACAATTAATTTAATTAATCCGATTGCTTTGCAGAGGCACGTTGCTCGTCATGCTTCTATTATTTCATTTGTATTTTGGTTTTAGAAAGTGGTATTCCATTGTTTGCTTTTGATGTCTTGGAAGATTGGTTACACTGTTATTGCGTATCTTTGGGTCAGATGGAATTTAATTATTATGATATCGTTTGATCTAATACAAACCTGAAATATTTATAGACCTATTTTACAGTGCAACGGCTGATTGTCAATTTTGAGATAAATCAACCATTAGTTTTATAACACTAGTGGCACTTTCTCCTGAAACTCAAAATTAAAATTTCTAGCAGTTATAAAAAGTAGTGAAATACTTGACGAGTAATTAAAGTAAACCCGTTTAACCAAGTCCAAATATTCAATTAAACATTCTAACTGTATTGTCGAAATGTTTTCCGCAATTAACGTGTAATTTAACTTTAATATTTAAAGCGCTATTTCAGTAGATTTAATATTCAAAAGCCGTTTTCATTGTTTAAGGATTCAAAGACGGTCTTGACGTGGGTGCGTGCGCACCACGCAATGCCGAAACCCGGTCATATTGCACAAAAGGGAGTTTAGAATTACCGCCATTTGAAATGCAATGCCGTTGATGCTTCTGATTGCACGCTGGCTGGGGTATTTCAGTTCTCAGACTTATGTTTCAGCATGAATATATAACGCATTAATAAATAGTAACCGAACGATGTCGCTCCCCCAGTAGAAACAGTCTAGTGATGAGCTGAGTAATTGCTGGTTCTAATCGATACTCGATAAGGTATTACTGAGAAAATATACATTGAGGTTAACTTGGAAATCCATTCCGAAATCCATTACTTAGCAATATAATAAGCAAAAAGGTGAACAAAAATCCAAAAACCTGGAAATGTCACAAAAATATGATGACATAAAAACGTTGAAAATCCCATTTTTATTGGTCTTAAAGCCGCCGAGCCCACTTTTATCAAATAGAAAAGCTTTGACTAAATGCAAACTTCAGCTGTGGCGAAGAAGAGAGCGCTTTTAAAACTTGAAAGTTTATATTACAACTTAACCTTCCCGACCTGTATAAAGGTTTCAAACTTATCCAATAAGACCCTACAACTTGCTACCCGTCTTATACTTTCCTAGTTTTATTTAAGAATGGTTAGAAAATCGACGGTTAAGCTATTTTAGGACCATCAGCCGTCCAGTAGAAACAATCAATTTTTATGTGAAAATGTTATTATACTTCAGTAACGTTGCAAGATATCGCAAAGTCTGGTCTCTATTTTAGTAGATAATATGAAAGCTTAGGCGACTCTATCTTTATCGATACTAAAATAAAGTTATTTTGTTTTGCTCCACTCTACAATATTTCTGCTTTGGGTTGATAAAATATGAAGTTCCGTTTACGTAAAACTGAAGCTAAATCAAGCATGCACTGAAATAAAAGAATTAAATCGTACTCGAACGTAAATGTTTTTTAAATAAAACGCCCTTAATTTATTACCCTCGCTTTCATTCCACAGTCATCGCCATTTATGTACGTTACATTTAAATGTAGGTATGATTAATGGTAGGTTAAAACCATGAAAAAAAGGAAAAAATATTTGCATAGAAGAAAAAACATTTTGCCATTTACCTATATGAATTGATAACAATAAATTCTAATAAGTGGAATATCAATGAAGAGAATGAAAGGAATATATGAGCAGGTTTTTGTACTGTGCCAATTTCTACAAAGTATTATGGTATGTACAATTAATTATACACAGACAAGAATCTCTTGAGATTCTTCAAAAATTACGTAATTAATCGTGAGGGGAGTTCGTCAGCGATGCTCTCAAGTTCCAAAAAGTCTGAACAATGGTGGCTTCCCAAATGGAACACGACTTTTAGTTTGACAACTCCGATTGCTGGTAAAAAACTTCATTCTGCATCAAAATTCTCGGTTACTAATTTGGAATTGAAATGTACAGACGACAGCAGGTCAGCGTATACGAATCTGTCAAATTTTACCAATCAAAAATTAACCTACCCCCATTGCGATAAGGTTGAAAACCGATTGCAGAAATTTGACTGATTGTGNATTACTGAGAAAATATACATTGAGGTTAACTTGGAAATCCATTCCGAAATCCATTACTTAGCAATATAATAAGCAAAAAGGTGAACAAAAATCCAAAAACCTGGAAATGTCACAAAAATATGATGACATAAAAACGTTGAAAATCCCATTTTTATTGGTCTTAAAGCCGCCGAGCCCACTTTTATCAAATAGAAAAGCTTTGACTAAATGCAAACTTCAGCTGTGGCGAAGAAGAGAGCGCTTTTAAAACTTGAAAGTTTATATTACAACTTAACCTTCCCGACCTGTATAAAGGTTTCAAACTTATCCAATAAGACCCTACAACTTGCTACCCGTCTTATACTTTCCTAGTTTTATTTAAGAATGGTTAGAAAATCGACGGTTAAGCTATTTTAGGACCATCAGCCGTCCAGTAGAAACAATCAATTTTTATGTGAAAATGTTATTATACTTCAGTAACGTTGCAAGATATCGCAAAGTCTGGTCTCTATTTTAGTAGATAATATGAAAGCTTAGGCGACTCTATCTTTATCGATACTAAAATAAAGTTATTTTGTTTTGCTCCACTCTACAATATTTCTGCTTTGGGTTGATAAAATATGAAGTTCCGTTTACGTAAAACTGAAGCTAAATCAAGCATGCACTGAAATAAAAGAATTAAATCGTACTCGAACGTAAATGTTTTTTAAATAAAACGCCCTTAATTTATTACCCTCGCTTTCATTCCACAGTCATCGCCATTTATGTACGTTACATTTAAATGTAGGTATGATTAATGGTAGGTTAAAACCATGAAAAAAAGGAAAAAATATTTGCATAGAAGAAAAAACATTTTGCCATTTACCTATATGAATTGATAACAATAAATTCTAATAAGTGGAATATCAATGAAGAGAATGAAAGGAATATATGAGCAGGTTTTTGTACTGTGCCAATTTCTACAAAGTATTATGGTATGTACAATTAATTATACACAGACAAGAATCTCTTGAGATTCTTCAAAAATTACGTAATTAATCGTGAGGGGAGTTCGTCAGCGATGCTCTCAAGTTCCAAAAAGTCTGAACAATGGTGGCTTCCCAAATGGAACACGACTTTTAGTTTGACAACTCCGATTGCTGGTAAAAAACTTCATTCTGCATCAAAATTCTCGGTTACTAATTTGGAATTGAAATGTACAGACGACAGCAGGTCAGCGTATACGAATCTGTCAAATTTTACCAATCAAAAATTAACCTACCCCCATTGCGATAAGGTTGAAAACCGATTGCAGAAATTTGACTGATTGTGGTAATTTGATGTGCTGTCGTCTGTACGTCGCGTTTTTAGGGTCCAAAACTAGGAACTAGTAAAATAAGAACCTTTATAAATTCGCTTTGTTTGTCTGTCCATCTATCCGTCCATTCGTCCGTCCGTCCGCGAATAATCTGAGTGACCGTTAGCGCTAGAAAGCTGTTTAGTAACAGTCTAAGTTAATTTATGAATTTGTTTACTTGCATTAATAAATTAGGCAAATGTAACTCAGTGTTGCAGTCACGAGTGGTCTCGCTAATCAGAGTGTTCTTGAGTTTTTATTTGCTGATTGCTTCTAATTAGAGTCATAATTGACGAATTTAAGCGAGTGGGTGACAAAATGCTGAATTTAGATGCTCGAGTCTCATAGTAGGAAGGCCAAGGACTTTAATATCTTTATTATGAATATTTAGAGCCAGTGTCAGATGTTTCAGATAATGTTCTAAATAACTATCTGACAGATAATGATACGGAAAAGTAGTCAAAATTAAATACTTTTCATGCATTATCTGTCTGTATGAGGCCCTGAGTATTCCAGAACAAATGATCACGAATGTGACCAGTATTTTCTGTTATATCTTCCTGGATTTTCTTATTTAGATACCTAATATGCTTAAAAATACGTGTTTAAAAGGAAAATAAGAAAGTAAAGCTAAGTTAACACAAGCGCTGACGCGCCCTGTATGGTGCTCATACTCATTTATGTACCAACATGGCGGTCGTACACTGCACCTATGACTACGTGCGTCATGAGCATAACCGATAATAGAACTTTACGATACCATAGAACAGTGCTAAAGGCTAGAACATTGTTAAAGCTAAAAGCTAAGGTAAGACAATGTAAGAGACTGTATGTTTATCGAATCTGGTATATCTCCTTGCCTGTATGCGAAGTTTATAAAACATTTTCTGGATAACGCAGTCGAAAACGACCTGAAAAAATACAAACTGCTTCTTATTTGGGCCAAAAGCTATACTTGGCTGGTTTTAAACTGCGGAAAAACCTAGTTCTTCATAGGAATGAAGATCTCTTGCCAAATTCGTGAACTAGTTCCAGGGTTGTATGGCGAATCATCTGCGCTCGTATTGATCTGAAGTGTGACGTCACTGGCGCCGTCGGGTCGCGACTGAGCGTCGCCGACGCACCCCGTCAGATAGGGGATGAATCCTTTAACCCCAATCCAGAATATCCATATTGGCTGCTGTTGTTTGTAAATGTTATGATCGAGATTTTATGTGGTTCTTAAAAAAGGTTTTTTTTTGTAATCTTATATGTACTACTAGGTACATATAAGATTACAAAAAAAACCGTATTATTTAATTTTAATATAGCGTAAAAAAAAAAAAAACGATGAAGCGTTGCTTCAGACAGAATTCATAATAGGTACCTAAAAGGGCTGCAGTAAACAGAATAGTCTTTATTAAAGGTTCTTTGTACTAACTCACCGATAATTTAACCTATCGATTACTATCCTACACAGAATATGAAACGCAATTTCCCCAATAGCTTATTTATTTGATGATAGAAAATAATTTATTACGATTAATTAGATAGATAATGAGGGCGGGATTAATTATGATCTGGTAATAAGATCCGCATGGGTTATCCCATTTTTAGGTAAACATCATTCTATTATAGACTAGATTTTCCCTCAGTATTAAAACACTCTTAAAACATTCTAGAATTTCATAGTTTTCTAAGGAAAATCTTTGATCGGTCATTAGTACCGGAGATTTCTTATATCTTTTACTTCACGAACCTAATCTCTTTAAACTTTTCTAATATTAGTTTAGAGACTTTAGACCCCAAAAAGGAACCCGTGTGAAGACAAAGGATCTTTTTATTGAGCTATAAAATCTACTTATAGAAGGGTACACTTAAGTTTCGATTTACGGACGCTCCACAAAAGTTGGCATCTCCTGTCAACAAAACCTTTATAAATAACGCCACAATTTAAGGTAAGTTAAGCAAATCAAACTGTCAAACTGTCTGGCGGGTATTCTCGACTGTCGGACCTTGAATATACGAACTATCCCTAATTCTTTGCACCAGTGACCTCGGGCGACTTTCACTCTTACGTCACGGGTTTGGCGCCAGAGAGACGCGACTGGGAGACGCCTTACCAACACCTATAAAGTGTACAGTTGCCAATTCTTTCTAGTTCAAAATACGCATGGAAAACTGGGTATCTCATATATTGTTAATTTTGAAGTTAATAACTAGATACAATGAAAGGTCACGTGCGAGTCCTAAACTGTTTAAGTTGATTGACCAATTTACCTAGATTTTAAACAAAAGGATCAAATATTTATTTAATCATCCCAAAAAAAATTACTTGATCTTTATTTACGCAAAGGTTACACGTGTGTGTATTTTTACTAATTATACATGGTTACGTGTATGTATTTTTCTTTTTATTATTTATTATAAGTAGGTTATTTAGTACAAAGGGCAAAGATTAATATCAAATACAACAACGTAATTAGTGATTAGGAGATCCTTACATGAAATGAGTTCTCATGTCACATTTATATAATTAATCTTAACTATTGGATATTCGAGCACATAAATAAATAATAATGAGCATTTGTATAAGAAATATTGTATAAATGTAAGGAATTTTAATCTTGTTAGTATGTTATCCTTGTGCAATAAGAGGTACCTAATTCAAATATTAGCTCGGTTGTGTTACACCATTACACACGCTTAAAAATAATAACTGTTTTTACATTACGCTAATTATGATAAAACCGTACAATTAAAAATAAAATAATTCAAATAAATTATTATATAGTTCAATATTAATTTCAATCGAATCTTGAGGCATCGGGTATTGTCGGCACTATTTATTTAAATAATATCAACAACTTTTCTGAAAATATTTTTATTAAAAAAAAACAAACCTATGACTTAAATTCACACTAGCAGAATTGGTCACGCGTTATAAAAACTGAGCGGAAAATCTACTGGTGTGAAAACTCTGTTAGATAGCTCCATCTATACATCTAGACGTTTATCATACATACGTAAATGTAACAAAGATTTATGCAAGTGTAACTAACGTCTGCACCTCGTTACGATGTTATGTGCCGTGCCGTGTCACAAACGAAGCAATATTCCTAGAATCGATGGTTTCTGGGAAGAGCTTCGGTGAGATGAACATCAATAGAGTTCGCTAGTATGAAGTCTTCCTTAACCTTCCTATACCCGCGCCAATTTTTGTAACTCCTATACCCGCGCACGGTCTCACAGACCGATAGTTTTTACCCCTATGACATATTTTTTTACTAAGAAGCCCAAAAACTATTACTATTATTTTAAAGTTTAGGATCTAATGAAACGAAATAGTATGAATAATACTTTATTTATTAATTATTTTCCTGACTAATAGTCTATCACGAATCAGTCTTCGAATTTGAAATATTTTTCTTAGGTACTAGGAAAACCAAATTAAACATTTACTTTCTTCTTAAAAACAAAATAAACTTCTGTATAATAATAGTAAACATATCAAAGTATATACTTATCTATGTTTGGCTTAGTTTTGAGCCTCACCAGAACAATTAGGGCATACAGTTACAGCATGTCCTAAACAAAAGAATTTTTAGCTACATATGTCTGTGTCTTGCGGTTTTTTTTGTGAGCAGAATCCACAACGACCAACTTTATTATTGTTAGATGTTGCTAAAGACTCTGGTCCATCTAATTTAGGTATTTCGATGAGCCTAGACCTTATCGTTCTCGGCAAAGATGTAATGAAAGCCCTTCGTCTAAGTTACGGACTGATCTTATCCTATATTAGTTGATATGAAGTATGATCTAAAAAATAATGATAAAATTTGTGAAAATAGAATGTAGACCAACATACAATACATACATAAATATAATAAAGTATTAAAAGTGTGTAAAAAATATATAAATACACTAAATATATTAGATTAATACGTACACAAAAAGTTGCACCTATACCCGCGTCGGTCTCAGGGACCGATTGGCGCCAAATGCTACAAGACGTGCGATCTTTCCGAACGCACGGCATGCCCTAAAATGAAGCTAGCCACAAATCCGGCAGCTAGCAAGGAACTCAACTTCATAAAGCGTGAGCTGACGGCATAACGTGTGACAAATTTTTCAATTGAATTCTAATCTTTATTTTGTATTGCATAAGACACAAAATATGAATGTCTCAAATTTGTGTCAATTACGCTGTATAACTATTTTCATTTTAATCAACACCTTTAACCTTCCTATACTCGCGCGCGTTGGTCTGTGAGACCGACGAAACACATTTTTGTAAATATTTTTATGCAGGTGAGACTA
>NWSH02000008.1:6043892-6060242 GCA_002382865.2 Heliothis virescens
CACCGACTTCTAGAGCCATGTGAAAAGTTTTATTTTATCCCTTTCAGTGTATTTTTGTGAAGTCGGTTTTGTTTTTATAATAGAATTTATTAGAGAACATAGATACTAATTATCTCATTGTTTTGAAAAGATAACATCAGTATATAATTTAAAACAAATAAATATTGAAACCAGTTCATGTTTATCAAAGTTCTGTAAATGTCAAACCTACAAATATATTTATATTAAAATAATAAAATAGGATACAATTCCTGAACACTTCAGGTTGCACATAGAACTACTACTTTATACTTCACAAAAATATCTACTCCTCACACCAAAAATACGCAATTACGAAATTACAGCTGGAGTTGCGATAAAATCAGATATCAGCACACAAAACAAAAAAGGCGATATATATCTCATCCATCCATCGTTAATCTCGTCTGTGACTAGAACATTACCAGATAGACTGTATCAGAGAAACGTCAAAGCTACGTACGTCTCCCACTAGATGCAAATGTGCCAAACGTTCGTGAAATCAGACAGGCGATGCGATGAATCCAAGTGCGGTCTTTGATTCCGACTGCTTAATTGAAATAGTTACAATTGGTTCGGTTTTAGCTTTGAGTTGAAGGATTGCAGGTCCCGTACGCTCTGTGTTATGAATACTGATTGCTTGTTTGAGGTTGGCCGATTTTGAGGAAGTGATATACTTATTGAAATACTGGTCTTTGATGTTAGGTGTTACTTCGTAGGAAATGGATGCATTCAGTTAGGTTTGCTGAAACTTTTGGTCTGATGATATGATCATAAAACATTTGTATAATATAAAGACTGATTTTTACACTCACATTTTTACACTTCTTATAAATAAAATTAAACTTTTTACACTGTACCTCGGTGAGAGGTCTAGTGGCACCCTGCCTTCCGTAAGCCTATTAGAAAAAACATAAAAATGGGAAAAATATAGCGGACCTTTTTGGGGTCTCCATTATTTCCGACGTCCTTCCCACTGAATGTCAAAGATCGCATCGCATTCAGGCGTGCGGTGAGTAGCACGTCGCTTGGATATTCCAAGCGCGGCGGTGCCGTTACGTTTCAGAACGATATTCGACAGCATTACAGCCGGGACGTGCTGATGCATGTAGCCAACGAGTAATCCACTGCACAAGGCCCCATTGCGCCCACATTAACGCTTCGATTCCTAACGTTTACTTCTGTTCCAATAACATTAACGAGGCGCAGACAATAACTTGCAAATGCGCTCCGAAGTGATTCTAGAGTACTAATATTGAAACGTATTGCATTCGAAATGTGTTGGTGGAAGTTATTGATTCAATTGTCGGTGCCATCGAAACATACGTCGACTCTATAATCAATTCTCTTTGTTGACTTACACATAGGTAAAATATACCAAATCGTTTATCCAACCTTGTGATGTCGGTGTTAGTAGATGCGTATTTGTTTCCTCGTACGATATTCTCTTATTGTCGGCGAATATAGGTACGTATATTGTACTAGAAAAACCAATTCCGCTTTACAAAGGCGACCAATTTATGACCCGGCACACGCGAATTCCGCAGGGAACGAATTGTACCTCCACACAGGGACATCAGCCCTAAATTTCAAATTAATTTCAAGATCTGAAAATGATGGTCGAAGCTCAAATGTCAATAGCGAATTATTATTTTCGCACAAATTGTGTTTCGTTGTATGGATGTCAAATATAAATCTCTAAATTTATTTTCCCTTGGGCGCCCCCTGTTCAGTCGATATCTACGTCAGCGTCAGGCCAATCGTGTCGGATTGAGTCGGGTCGCGTCACAACGCAACGTGAGTCGTTTCCAACACTATTAGGAGTTTTATTAGCTGTCAAATCATGTTTATTTTTTTTCATAAAAGCCGATGCGAGTCCGAGCTATCGATATCGTTAATTGAGTTCCTCTGTCGGCGGGCCTCTCGTATATACTACTCGTATATTCTTCAAATCGATATAACCAAAACGTCAATATTAATCTGGTTTAAGTAAATCATTGGAGCTTACATTTCGTAAGGAATTAGTACCAAAATATTGGCGTAACAGAGATACTAAGACTGGTCGGCTCAACGTCTTAATAATTTTGAATTATATTTACACAAACAATTAATTGAAATAATTTTGCAGGCTATCCGCTTCTGTGAAATTGTATTTGAAATTGCTGATTTTACTTTAATTCACGCATTAGTTAAAATTAATTAAACGTTCCTCTATTTAGGAAATAGACTAAACGGGCGATGGGACCGTTCAATAGGTACTTGTATCTATTTTAAGTGCGGGATCCTTCATATTCTCAATGCTTTTTCATATTAAGCTTAGTATGTACTTAATAATATTTGGACTACATAGTAGCTGTAGCTGTTTATACTTCAGGGTATTTTAAGTGTAAAAAAAAACAACATTATTAATGTATTCTGGGAAATGTAGTTTTTGTAATTTAAATATATATCAAAAAGGAAAACCTTAAGTAGTTCTACAGCAAAAATCTATCCGACCTAACCTAACAAAATAGTTCTTTAATTATGTTTCCATAACATTAAAACTAAATTGAAATATATAAGTGTGTATAGTTTATAAATGTACTATAATAGCCTATAAAAATATTTATGAAATGTAATATAATAAAAATAATAACCAATTTACGTAGTTTAATTGATATACTTAGCAAAGTAAAAGTGAAGAAAGATAGGTACTTACTGGTATTATTCACGAGACAATTCATCAGGCAATTTCCACATCAGTTCACTTTACGAAGAATCCAACAAGTTTCCACCCTTAAATTTGTCGAAAATATCTAAATAGGAAGTAAGTACGTACCTATCAAAATCCGAAAGCTCTCGAAAGTTATTCCGAGCTAAGCAAACTTATGTAATCCGTTAAGAGAAAGGACGAAATCAGATTAACACAATTATCGACCACCCACCTTCGGCTCAGCTGGTAATAAAGCACAAATTTAATTAATAATGAAGGATTTAATCAGGTTTCATCTACTTTTAATTTAAATTATTATAGGGCAAAAGAATTTCCAATTATTCAAATCAGTCTCTGTTACCTACGCTCATTTAAGGCTCGTACATTTAATTTCATTCATTCGAGAATAATGGGTGTATTATTAGTTTCACAGTATTGAATTTTGGATCAAATAAAAAGTTTTCAAATGGGATTTTTATAGTTTGTATAGTTTATTATTTTCTTTTACGCTTTTCAGGTATGCGTGAGATTCGCATTAATAACTATAGAGGGTTCATTATTCCGAGTAAATAACAAGAAAGAATACCCTTGTATAGTTTTCTTTATAAGTATAATGGACGTGATAAACAGACAGTTTAGACATAATGACACTATGTATTGACTTAACAAGGCCTCTTAAATAATGATAAGGCGCAAGCATTGATCAAAGTGAAAAGCGCTAAGAACCTATAGCCTAGGAGTACCAAGTGAAAGAAAATTTTCTTAAATATCATAATTCAATGTAGGGTAAGTCCGGGATATATGCCTACCTTTTTTTATTCTAGATATATCTCCTAACACACAAGTAATACACACATGATTTTCATATGTGCGGTGACCTCGGTCATTAAGCTAATCGGGTTTTATGATTTTTTGTAGAGTTATTAATTAATAAACTGTATATTTGGAGTAGAAATTAAATTTGCTTTCCGGGATATGCGCCTCAGATGCCGTATATGTGCCCCAGGCTATATTTTCGGTAGGGGATATATGCCCCTTGGGGGTTATAGATGACCTTTGCAAGAAAACTAATATTTTATTACTTTGTTGTTATTTATTATCAATTTTCAAAGGTCAGAAAAGCAGAGTTTTACATTGGTACTTAAAACAAAACAAGTTAACACATACAATTAGGTAGGTACCTAATTAGAAATAACATAATCCTCATCTAGGTAATCACATTACCAAAGAGTCATTCTAATTAGGTAAAACGTTAGAGAGATCCATTGGATGAAGTAACTAGCTACTTAGGTAACTAAACAGGAACAATATTAAACATTACAATTAAAACATGCTTGAGATCAATCAACTTAATTATTATAAACATTATCATATTCAAATTTGCAAAAGTTCAATCATTGGAATATAATAATAACATTTACCATTTATGTAACAATTCAGAAGAGATCAATCATCTTAGGTACAAAATTAAATCAAGATTCGATAAAGATCAATATTATTTAGTCATTTTTGCAGCTATAATCTTGATTCGCCCACAATTGTTACAATAATGCTAGTTTGCCTATCTTGCATTTCTGCGATAGCTGCAGCTAATGTTTCCTCGGTCGAAGTAATTACACGTGGTTGGACGCCAGTCTTACGCTTATATTTTCGGGGCATTCTCAATCTGAAACATAAAACAAACATTAAAATATAGCAAGGGATATATGCCCTTAGGGCCACATATCCCAAAATTTTTCGGGGCACATATCCAGACTCGCAGAGATAGATGCCCTCTACAAAAGTAAAACAAATACCATTAGTTAATCATTAAAATGCAACTGACAACACTTTACACATCCTACTACTTATTTAGAAGTTAAAATAAAACAAATTTACCTGTTACATCAAAAGTTATAGAGGAACGAAAATCACTCGCGAAGTAAAATCACGCCTGCTTATCTAGTCGCCGCCATTTCTGTCACTACGCACAACCGCACGAGCTTAGCTTTTTGGCCGACCGATGTGCGGGGGGAGTGCGTTCATATCATAAGACAATATCACACCCGTGCAATTTAGTATTCACGCAATCGTTTCGAGGCGTCTATCCCGCTTGGGCGTATATCCCGGACTTACCCTATTACTTTGCATGATCCTCGTCGTTTAATTAGTGTAATCTGGTCTGACAACAGCTGTCTTTGGCATCGATAAAAAACGTCGTTTTTAATTAAACTCCGGAGACAGAACCCATACATAAAACATATTGTATTTGTTTGCTGTAGACGTCTTAGTGTCGCTGCAGTATTTTAATTAGTTTCCTTTCTTCATTATGGAACTATATTTTTACTACACAAATATAGGTTTATTGTAAGATAGATGAGAACAAACTTAGGCAGCCTAATAATGGCTTCCAAGGCCGTTTGTCGGCCACGGCGTCTGTCCTCATATAAGAAGATCAGCCAGCTGCGCAGGACATATTATAGTGCACAAGCATTTGCTCAGACACAGGTGCACTCCCTATTCCCTCACTCTCATAGCGCGATGGGATGGAAAATCCGACACGACCGGAGAGAGATCAGGCCCAGGACCGACATTAACGTGCTCTCCGATGCACGGGTGTATCAATCACCAATTTCCAACTCCGGGCTGCTTTGTGAAAGTTTCTAAAACCCACAAAGCAATTTCGGGAATCGGACCCGAGACCTCGTGCACAGTCGGCTATGCGACAACTAGACCAACGAGGCAGAATCTTTATAATGATGAGCTATAGAGGGTTATTTATTTTGTCCGTGGTATATTCTAGTATATCGAGACTTTGATAACAACAGCGCTTAGTATACTCAAGCAATAGATTAGCCTTCGTCTCCCGGACAACACTTTAGACGTTATTCTTGGTAGTTCCAAGTTTGAAAGTTTGATAAGTGGGGCAATCTGAGAATAGGATTCAGCTAACAGGGGCTCTACATTTAACACATGTTACCTATTTTATATCTTTATAGGAATAGACCAGACTTGTAATATTATACTAGTTACTTTGTCCAAGTTCAGCCCTTTGGTTACGGGAAGCGTCAACAAGCCGCATAGATTTTTCTTTAAATAATATGGGCATAATTATTTCAGCGCAAAATGATTTCAACCCTTTTGATAATGGTACATTAAAAATATACTATGTAAGTATACTACAGATGAATGACTTTCAGTAACATTTGCAAACTAATTTCGGTTTTGTGGACATCCGTCATCATTGTATTTAATGTTATGCCACAAATTAACCTAATTTAATTGGGATACGTTAATTTGGCTGTTGTTTCAACAATGAAATGTTTAATTGTAAAGCCAATGAAAGGTAGCAATGCGAGGAACTATTTTGTTGCTAATCGATTCTGGTGGTTTGACTGTACCTATTATTATTTAAAACTAGCTTCTGCCCGCGACTTCGTACGCGGATCCTGTTTTTTTTTATATAATCATATTTTCTCATCGTTTAAACCTTCCCTCGATCTGTACAAACATTTTAAGACCAAAATAAGCCCGATCGGTCCAGCCGTTCTTGAGTTATGCGCTTACCAACACATTTAGCGATTCATTTTTATATTATAGATAAGAAGAAGCTGACAGTAGATGTTTCCTTCAATTATTTTTGTATTTACTGAATATTTTCCCAAAATTACCTTTATATTATCAGTAAACCCGAATATGTATTTAAATAATCTGATTGGTAAGTAATTATGTATGTGATAACTCCACGAATGGGAGATTTTGGGTACTAAAAGTTATTGATTGTATGACGAAAAACCTAACATTCATTTTTCAGAAATTAATTACTAACTAAATATTCATACTTCGTTGTAAAATAAAGATGAATTATCAGGAACTTGTATTCCTTTTAAAACATGATACAAGAGCTAATTAACCTATCTACATAGGTACTTAATCTTTTTTACAACTAAATTCTTTGTACTTAGTTACTCTGCAGAGATTAATCGTAGGGACTGTCCTGTTGGCTAGATTAAGTTGTCTATTTTAATGAATGGATATTTAAATAAACTACTTTTCATGCAAGTCGATTAATTTTCTAACATAATATCATTAATTAAAATTAATAATATGCAAACTCTTGTGATTTCGTAGTCTGCATTCAATATTAAATGGGTGAATGGGATTTTGACTAATATAAGGATACCAAAAAAATGATTTTTCTACCGTTTCTAATTTTCATTTTTTTTACTAAGTAGAACAGTTTACGAAGTTTATTTGGAAACAAAAGCATATTTAAGAATACCTATAATAAAACAACAGGAATGTATGTATGTACGTATATCGCTGAATACGGTCAGTGAGTATATATGAGGCAGAATGCTATAAAAGTTTCAGTTACCCAAGTTTTATACCAAAAGCTACTTAATAAGCTATTTCAGAATAAATATGGTATTGATTTAAATTGATAAAGGTTTGACAGAACTCAGTTTGTATCAGCGGTGGATAAACCCATGTCAGATTGTCATAACCAAAATAAATTAACCTTATTAATACACTTTGATTTGACCCTACTATAAATAGGTTCAAAAAAGTTTAGTTATACAAACAATTAATTTGTAAGTATTTATAATCTTTGTAATTCACTCAATCAAACCTGTACAAGGTTGTGATTAGTAAAAAGGTAGACTATGATTGTCAAAATAGTCATAAACAAAAGTCGGAATAAATACAATACTTATTACGTTATTTATATTTTTTGGACTGAAAACAAAACACCTTTCAGGATGCATTTCTGATGTTATTTTAGTTATTAGGTATGTAGGTATGTATTTTATACCCAAATATTTTTGTGGACTATTTGACAAATAAAGTTAAATAAAACAAACCTAGCCCGACCAAAAATGCTACTTTTGCGCGGATAAATAATTTATATAACTTAGCATGGCAGGACATTTTGCGAAAGCAGTGACTACCATCAAGAACCACAAGTACCGATGAATTTCACTCTAAACAGTGTTCATTGGTACCTATTACAAAGTAACTATCCTTCTAATATATATATTATAAATGCGAAAGTTTGTTTGTTATTCCTACACACAAAAACTGTTGGACAGATTTTGATGAATATACATAGCTTACGTATAAGCATAACATATAGGTAAAATTTTGTCCGGGTACGGGTAGTAGTTCCCTCGGGAAGCGGGTGAAACCGCTGTCGGAAGCTAGTGTTATATAAAAGCACCACGATGCTCCAAGAAGTACGCTCTCAAGCAATAACCCGTAACTGCGTCACCAGGTGGCGCTCACTTCGCTGCATAATGTGCTTTTTTCCGACTCTTTCCACACAAACGGAGCAGTTTCCAACGCAATATTTCAAAGATTTATTGCCTTGGCAACCCCGTTCGTAGATTTGTTTAATTGTTTTAGGTGGACTTTTTAAACGTTGAGAATTAAATGGCGGCGTTTGTGTGCAGTTACGCTGGTAATGTTATTGAGAAATTGAACGGAATTAGTGTTGTTTATATATTTTCTTAAATTATTAGAGCCAAATAGCTATAGTAAATTTTAAAAGCGCGTTTCTGACAAACTGATTGCTTATCTCAAAGTTTTCGTGTTTTCTATTTCCTCGTACCTATAAACAATTTCAAACAATCAATGTTTCAAAACAAAATCCACAATGAAGCCAGAAAAAGAGAGCCTTGAGAAATCTGTCGAATAACAAATAATATTAAATTCCGAATGTAATTATTATCGATACCGCAACATTCCCTAGCCGGCACAGCCACGCTATCTAATAATACAAGTTCGAAAATTGAAATAGAGGCAATGGGGAGGCAACAGAGGCAATAAAATATGGAATATAAATTCACGCTACAAATGGCACTGGCTGGTAAAATTATGAGTTATAACTGCGGACAAAACGAACTAAAGTAGAGAGAAAAAATGCCCATTTGGTCAACTAACTGAATTATCGGTAGGAGAGTATGTCGGTCGCGTATTGGAAATTATTTGTATACCTGGATTTTCGATATAAAATGAATCGATTTCCTGCTTCACTACAGTTTCAGGAAAGGATGAAACGAAAATATTGAAAAAATATGTTGCTTGCTTTAGCTTTAGATAAGTGGATTATCCCATACTAAAACATAGCGGAATGCATGAAAGATGAACTACTCCAACCTAAGTGGAACATATTTTTATTGGAAAAATGTTTAAGTAACGTAGCTCTTGCATTTATTCATCTGTCCAATTTCACCCGAATTTATTGTTCAAAATGAAAATGAAACTAGGATTAAAATTAAAAACTGTCAGAAAGTTTAACATATATAGACAGACGTATAAATCCGAAACTGAACGTGATAATGTTTTTAAAAATAAATAATTATAGCACATTTCTGTAATGTCGCATTTGTGATTGTCATAAAAAAAAAACAAAATGGCGGTAACGAAGAAAATTGCTCCAATTTCGTATCTGTTGTTAATTTTACAACGGATTTGCGGAGTTGCAATGTCTTACATTTTAATAAATGTCCGCCGCACCTGGGATCCGATCTTTTTTTATTAAAATGCTAATTTTATATTTAAAACGTACCTAAATAAAACCTTTCTGTTTTTTGTTGCAAATAAAAATGTCTTTACGAGACAACGGTATTAATTAATTGTTTCAGAAGTTTTATGTTCATTTAAAGTAAACGTAAAAATAATATTAACAAAGAAAAACGTAAGTTAAAAACGTGTCACGTGTATAAGGCAAAATAGGATTTTCTATAATTTATGTCGCAAAATGTTCAACTCTCATGTGATATATGGCTGTCGTAAGACAGTACTTATTAGGGTAATCGTATTTTATGTGCCATATGGTTTATTTCAGCTTTCTAGTCTTTTTCTAGTTTATTAGTTAATAGTTTTTCCTATAGCTATGTCCTCTTCACTTTTGAAGTTCAAAAACACATTTCTCACGGTATGTCACAGCGTTTATTTCTTTCATCTCATCGCTTCGCATCGCATTCACGTGGATTCGTCCACGCAGAACGTACCCTTGCCTAGGACGCACCGTTAGGTCTGCCTCAAGATAAATAGCCAGCTTTGATGAAACGCAAACTAAAATCAATGTTACAATATTACGTAGGATAGCGTTTGGGCACTATGTCCAAATACTACAACTGAGAAACGAATTTCTGTTGCATAATATGCAGCGATTCACATGCGAATGTTTGTAGTAAGCAAACGGTACTAGAAACCTATGTGTGGTCGGTGTAGCAGGACCCTATCTCCGGTAGTGCACAGAGATAAACGGATTTGATTGATTGATTTTATGAATTCAATCCATCGAATGGAGTTTATCCGAAAACAATACATTTAGCTTTTGTAAACACCATATAGGCACGACATGTTTGCACTAAAAATGTATGGATACGCTAAAGGTATTTGAGGTTCAGTTATTGTCAGTGAAAACATGAAAAGAATAGAATAAAAAATAGCCAATTAATGCATGAGGAAGGTTAGGAATGCATAAAAAAATACACTATTTTAAGTAGCATTTTCTATCACTTGTGTTTCCAAATTATCTAAAAACCAGGGTTGCCATTGTCATCAAAAAATCTGCAAAAAAAGGTCGTGCGTGGCAAAATCTCGAATTTCTACAGTGACTGTACTAAGTTCTAGATAAAAACCATGATTTATATTCAGTTCCAAGATTGCAAAGTAGGTATACTAAACATTCATGCGGCCATTATTTACAGAAGTTTCTAGACTTTTATGATACATATTTGTTAGTTAATATTTTAGGAATTTTATATTTTCAGTGATTTACCACATCTAGTAGCTGTATGTCTAAGATAACAATACATATATACTGCTATATATTTTTTATTATTAAGAAAACTGATATGCTTAGTTTATTTTGACTAAGAATAATAAATTAACAATAAGATGGAATGGACCTATAACAAGCCTGGGTACAGACCGAAACCCGTTATTGATAACTAGCTTTCCGCCCGCGGCTTCGCCCGCGTGGAATTCGGTTATATTGCGGTATCTAACTCTAATAATAATTTAAACGACACACAGCGCCATCTACAATCCATCCATCAAGCAAACAATATTTTTGTTTTCCCTCGGGAATATCTATTTTTTTCGGGATAAAAAGTACCCTATTATTTAATCCGGACTTCTAACTTTACGTCTGCAAAATTTCAAAGCAATCGGTTCAGTAGTTACGGCGTGAAAGCGGAACAAACAAACAAACAAACAAACTCACTTTCCGATTTTATAATATTAGTAAGGATTGATAATATTGACAGAAATAGTTGCACTTATACATATAGTTTGGTATATAGATATGAAGATATACATAACCTAGTTTTAAATTTATAGCTATCACATAAGTATTATATTTGCATCCAATTACCAACAGAGGGACGTTTTCCTTTTCACCCTAATAATATGCCTATCATTTTAACAGTCCCTTACACCCTTGCAAAATTTAATTCTCATAATGATGTACAGACGACAGCACATCAAGTTACCACAATCCGTCAAATTTCTGCAATAGATTTTCAACCTTATCACAATAGAGGCGGGTTAATGTTTTACTGGTAAAATTTTAGAGCTTCGGGTACCGTGACCTGCTGTTGTCTGTACCCGATACTTTAGGCGAAAACGGCTTTTCCACCCCAAGCAAACCCGATGAAAACTTTTATTTGACTTAGTTTGAAATCCATTCAGTATTTGTACCAAAAACTTCCGTTACATATATTTCTTATTTCATACACGTCTATTTTCACCTTTTTTTTATAGTTTTTACGTGTCCTAAACAATAGTTTAGTCACGAGTTGTAAAACTTCTAAGAAAACTAATAACAGTTTCCGAATATGTATTTCAAGTTTGCGTATGGTGAAAATATCTGTGCCATTATGGACCAAGAAGTAATAAAAGTATAACATTGGAGCAGTTTGTTTACTGTGGGAGAATTTCCTGTGATACTCCAAGCAGAAGTGGATAGATAATTTGGAGCCTAGTAACAGTATTAATTTTTAATTAACTAACTCGCCCGTCGACGCAGCATACTAATTAATTTATACAGTATACAACACTGCTAAGGCAGCAACAATGCTGCGTCCACGTTAAATCAATGCACCCAATGATTAAAGTACAGTAAATATCGACTAAAATGTGTAATGATTAATTTAAACGTCAAATTTAAGTATCGGATAAAAATTCTAGGATGAGCTAGATTGTTAATATTTGTTCTCATAATAAATCTCTTGTCCCAGCATCATTCTCTTGTACATACAATTTGGAAACATTGAACCAGGTGTCAGAAGTTCGCAATGAAATTAATTATTCCGAGCATTAGTTTTTCACCCAGGTGTTCTCTTCAATATTAACCGGGTTCACAGTCCCATGAACTAGATTAGAACATTGCTGATTATTTAACTATTGTGTCCGCTTTACGGTCGGTAAACCTTAATAAAATGTAGATATTTAGTTGCATGTTGCATTGCAACAGCATATAAAATTAGTGTCTATTGCACTATTCATCTTTATGTTAAAATTGAAACCGTTGTTAAAAAAGTCCACAACTAAACGGTAGTGCTGCAAAAGCATAATATTATTTATAGCAACAAAAGTGTGTTCATATTTCTACCTCCGACGGCTACTTCGATTCTGATATCCGGATAATAAACTGTACAAGTGTACACCCGTGTAGTTCCGGATCTAGTCCGGGTATTTGTGCATGTGATTTGAATATGTAATGTTCCCTACGATATATATAATCCCATTGGAGTACAGTGTGATCCTATTTATTGAATTCTTGTGTTTTATTCGAAAACGTATGTTAAGGCGAGTGGATAGGTAACAATGTCATCTTTTAGATGAAATTATGATTCAATTTACGTTCGTGAAGTATCAGGAATTTGGTATGCTTTTGTTCAACTGTTCAGCGATGAGAATTATAATGATTTTGCAATGTAAACTAAAATAATATGTACATAAGCTGTTTCAAACACACAGCTCTCGAATCAACAAAGCGCCAGTTTCAAGGTTTACACACATACGTGTAAAATATTAAATTTTCGACGTCATAGGAGAATTCAACATGAAGTCGTGTTATTAAATGGAACGGGCACGGCAGGTGCGCCTTCAATATTACGATGTTCGTCTATGATTTAAAATACACAGTGAATATCGACCTTACTTACATCGTATTTTATGAAACTTTCACAACACATGTAAATTCAATTTCGAATGTTTTAAAAGCAAAAACATTTTTTGAAATCAATATGGTTTAAAGTGAATTTTGACGATCGATGTGCCTACTGAAACTATATATCGTATGTGCGAAATATGGATTCGCTATAGTGAATAAATATATTTTGATAGGAGTAAATTAAATATATAGAATATATTATACCTAGTTAAAGCAAAATGTGCTTGAAAATCGAAAACCTAACAGAACCGTTTTTTCGTTTTGTTTACTGCCTTATATATGTTACAGTTATAACCGTTTTCCGATAGAACGCGTTTTCCCTAGTTAGAACTAGTTTTTACTAAACGCCTTTGTTAAAACTAGAAATAACTAATACTCAAAATTTAATATCAGTTAAAACTAGTTCTTAATAGACAACACGCGTTTTTCCTAAGCGAGTCAGTTAAAACTGTGCTCAGTGTTCACCGTACCTTATTCTTAATTAATGTTCCATCATGCAGCAGGCGTGATTTCTGCCACGGCTCCGGCGCTGCGGGGCTCCGGCGGTCCCACGCGAGTTTATCGTCGCAGATAGCTTTAACGCTCACCACCGCAGCTTCGGCTTGCTGGCCGGCGGTGCCGGCCAGCCTCAGCCGCGGTGGCGAGTGTTACAACCATCTGCTCCTCAACTCGCGGCCCGCCTCGCCCCTTCGCGCCTACGCGATTTTGAATTACACTCTAGGGGTAGGGCAGACAAGACTACGTGGAGTCGGATTTACAGCGATTCGTTTCTGCCATTAAAACCTAACTTTTAGCGAATTTAGGTTCATCTAAAGCTAGTTTTAACTAAAGCTGGAGGTGACAACTCGTTTTATCTGACAATGAAATTTATCATTGGTAAATTCTAGTTTTAACAAAGGCATTTAGTAAAAACTAGTTTTAACTAGGGAAAACGCGTTCTATCTAAAAACGGGTTATAACTGTAACATATATATATATATTATTATTATATTAATAGTTATATTATTAATAGTATTGAGCAAATAAATCCCATGAATGTGGAAAGTTAATTTCTTTTATGGGTTATTGTTTAAAGAACATAACATTAAAACTTGAATAAAATTACGCTCCGAACTAATCTCATGAATTCTTATTAATGGAATATCAATATCCGTTAATTTAAAGGGCTTTTGTTTACCCTAGTTTGTTGGGCTTTCAAAGGGATCTCAAGTCTGTCATTGTAACAGACAGACAGGCGGTAGGTATTGTCAGTGTTGCTCAAAGGCCGGTAATATCTATACAAGACGCACGCTAACCGTCTTTCAAGGTCGCCTTGTCAACATTTTGGAAATTCACAATTGTATTTTTTTTCTAGGTAAGCCAATTTGAACGGTTCTCTTATTGTTCGTCGTTTACGCTTTCTCTTTATGTTACTGTCGAGGGATATATTGAAGCACGTCTGCCTTGCCAGGACACCACCAGGTCATATTATAATATATTGGGATCATAACTCAACTATCGTTGTTGCCGACAGGTGTAATAAATACTTTTTTATAAACATGATGTAAAAACTATTTAGAGTATTATTGTTTTTTTATATTTTTTATTGGTGTCATTGATTTTTGTTTCTAAACATAAGAAGATTAAAATGTGGTGTGTTCAAGTCCTGTCGTTTTACTTTCTTTAAGTATTTAATTTATTGCGACATAATTATTTAGGCTTGGATTCACTATATGTGGTCCTTCGACGCGTAAGTAACCAGCGAGTAAGATTTATTTTTAGAAAATCATTACGTAAAAATATAAAACCATGGTAGTGACAAGGTCCCAAGTAAAGTTGCCTCAAGAACCGTCGGAGCAAGCCCCGGCAGAATTGCCGAGCGGAGACCAACCTCATGGTGGTGAGCAATCCCAGGTAGCAGGTACCTCGCAGTTAGCCCATAGAAGCCGCAGTGCACGCACACGCTCCATTCGCACGCACTCAAGCCGCTCCTCCACAGTAATAGCTGCGCGTAAGGCCGCCGCGGAAGCGGAGCACATGCGGCGCGTAGCGCAATTAGAAATCGCGCAAATGGAGGCGGAGGCGGAGGCGCAGGCTAAAATTCATGCTCGGCGGGTAGAGCTAGAGCGCAAAGTTGCCGAAGCGCTATACCAGGCAGAGGTTGCCGCCATAGAGGCAGATAGTCGACAGGGTTCCCGCAGTGGACGTAGTCACAGGAGCGTAGAACAGTGGGTAGATAGTGCTGTTGCTTCCTTAAAATCACCCTCGGATCCGAATCTCGGTTTACCGGCCAAGAGCGGATGCGAGGTAGGGCCTAGTAATCAAGTTTTGTGTTCTCAGGATCCACTACTTCAAAACGTCGGACCCACTTCTTCGAGTATCGCAGCGCATCGTCCTGCTCAGTTGCCTCAGCACGATTGCAGCCGGGGTAACGGGACCGCTGCCACTGATACTCGTGGGGAAGATGTAATAGGAGTGACGCAACTGGTGCAAGCTCTGAGAACACTAACTAACAACGGCTCCAACAATAAAAACATAATAAAGTTACCGGTTTTTGATGGAAAATCCCCGTTAGACTGGCTTATGTTTAAACGCGCCTTTCAGGATACAGTAGGGTTATTCACAGATGCGGAAAACCTAGCGCGCCTAAACCAGGCCATAAAGGGCGCTGCGCGCGAGGCGGTGAGCATGTTGCTAGTAATGGCACCTCACGCGGATGACGTCATCGCAGCTCTAGACCGGCGTTTCGGACGGCCGGAACAGATAGTAATCAAGGAGGTGAATGCTATCCGAGCCCTCCCAAAACTCGGCCAGGAGGTAAGCAGCTTATTTCCCTTTGCCACCCGTGTGCGCAATTGCGTGGCAGTAACTAAGTTGTTGCACCATACTGATTATCTACGTTCTCCAGAACTGTTTGGTGTGCTGCTTAGTAAGCTGACACCGCTGTTGCGTGCACGGTGGTTGGATTTTGCAGCTAGTCATGAAAGTGGGAACCAGGCTCGGGTCGAACTGCTATCGGATTTCCTGAACCGTGAAGTCGATCTCGTCCTGAAGTTCGGTGCGGTGTTCGACAACCTCACACCTGACTCATCCTCAACCGCTCCGCAGAGACAACGGACACACGCGGTTTCGGAGTCGGTGGCTACTTTACCAAAGCCTGAAAAATCATCCATTGTAAAAATATCATCTTGTTTATTTTGTAAAAAATTTGATCATCAGATTGACAGTTGTCAAAATTTTTCATCTTTGACAGCCGATGACAAATGGCGTTTCATCAAAGACAATAAAGTTTGTCATCGTTGCCTCCAAAAAGGTTCGCATAATTATAAGTTTTGCAACCGAAATAAAACTCTTTGTTCCATATCGGGTTGTAATCTTAGGCATCATACTTTGTTGCATTCAGATAATTTTATTACCTCAACGCACCTGGTCAAAGAAGTCTCACCCGATCCTACAGTTTCAGCTGCTAATGATGATCACATACTGGTAG